>VIAB01018675.1:4881-16415 GCA_009801035.1 Oophaga pumilio | reverse complement strand
AGAAATAAAAGAGAAAGATATTTTTTAGGTGCCAGAATGGCTGTGGGGGTTAAATTTAAGTAAAAACTGAAAAACTGATCCGTCGCCGGAATCAGTCTTTTGACGGACAGTGTCAGATCCTGCGCCCATAGTCTTCCATTATATATACGGATGGCGCTGGATCCGTCGCTGTCCGACTTTTCGACGTACAGAAAAAACGTTCCTTTGTCAGTTGCATCGACAGATCCGTTAAAAGACAGATGAAACGTGCGGCCATCAGTCGATAATACAACTGAGAAAAAAACGGAACATGCAGCATCAATTGCAGGATCCATTTTTTTTTTTTCACAAAACGACAGATTGTGACTGATGGCAAAAAACGGATGTGTGAAAGAGGCCTAATACAAGTTGAAAAGTCAGATATTAAACACCTCTTCAGAGGGCATGCTTATACTAAACTGGCATCAGAGCATTAACTGGGGCGAGATATAGAAATCTTAAAGGGGATCTGTCAGCAGGATTTCATCCCCCAAACTCTTTACATGTGCATGTAGCTCTTTCAAAGACAAGTTCAGCAATACCTTTACATGACTAGTTCGTTAATCTGTTACTCAGAACTTAGAAATTGAATTGAGAATTTGAAATGAGATTAAAAAGCTATTGTAGATCTGAAGCCTCTGTCACTCCAGGACCACCTCCTCCTGACTGACTAACAGCCACCATGCTGTGTGACTTCAGGCAAGGGAGCGGTTAGTCAAATAGGAGGTGGCTGCACTTGGCGGGAATAGAGCTGGAGTGTCAGAGGCTTCAGATCTACACATAGCTCTTCATGAAATTTGCACATCTATTCAAACACTGATTTCTTAGTACCAGAGAAAAGGACCGGCCATATGAAGGTATTGCTGGATTTATTTTTCAAAGAGCTACATGTGCATATAGTTTGGAGTATGAATTCCTTCTGACAGATTCCCTTTAATCCTTAAAGCACAGCCACTGTTTTACAGACCATGTTTAATCCAGCCTTCTTTTCGGCTTAATATATAAAAAAATAAAAACAAGTGCAAATCAAGGAGAAAAAAAAAATATATGCTCATATTCACAGACAGATCATTTGGCTTGCAAATCTGTTAGGATTAAAAAAAAAATGGGGGGAAAAATTTGACAAGCTTGACTGACGTCCGGAGATCTATCAATCTTTGGTTGAGCAGAAACTTTTTCTTTCTGTAAAGCTTCATTATTTTTAAGACCAAAACAACAATAAAAGTAGTATTACTCGGGAGAAGCATCACAATATAAAACTTAATTTGGTGAACCAAGTCCTCCAGGCCAAATATATCAATTTTTAGGATTGGTCTCAAAATGCAGTTTACATATCATTAAGGCTGGATTCACATACACACCAGTGTTTTTTTTTTTTGTGGTTTTCAAAAGGTCAAAAATTTGGAGGCCAAAATGTAACATCTGTAGTGAAATACAATAAACACTACACACAAAAGCATAGAGGTCTGTTGCAACGATGACTGGCTTTTTTTTCTAGCATTTTTCACATAGGCTTTTCTAAAAACTTGTAGAAGAAGTACCTAAAGAACAATTGTACAAATTGAAATTTTTTTTTTTTACCAAAAGTGTGTAAAAACAGCATAAAACACCAACACCTAAATGGCTTTTTTCTTTTAGCAAGCTTTTAAACAAAAAAATGTTCATCCGTTTTAGGTGTGAACTAAAACTATATGTAAATAAGTAAAATCCCAACGTGATTGGAATATTATTCTGCTAGTTTCTATTTTTTTCTTAACATTGTTATATAAAAGAAATCAAAAGCTATCAATCATAAGACTTTTGACGCTGGATGTCATGAATTGGAGATATGGATGCAAGCCAGACATACACTAAGTTTACCATGGTCTCTGCAATTAACCTCCACACCCCTCCCCCAAAAAAAATTCCATATCAATCATGATCTAAAAATAAAAGTAGAATAGTCTTAACTGTTCCATTGTAACAATAACCATTACCACAACAAGTATACTGATCTTTACAGCAATACATTTCTTGAACACCAATATCACGAGTGCTTTGGTGTCCAGTCACATGCTGGAAATTATTCAGAATTTGTGTTTCCATGCGATCGCCTCAGGCCATGTCCATTAATATTTTGACACTAACAAGTAAAAAAAAATATTTTAAAACCATCCTGCCAGACTGTAACCCGCAAAATGCTTATTTTGTTTCAACAAGAAAACAACTTGACCTTTACATGTTGTGCTTCATCTTTCACAATTTTAAGCCTCAAGGGTATTTAGGAGAAACATGTAAAAAAAAACAAAAAAAAACAAAAAACTTTGCGATATTAAAACACATACAGTCAATCGCAAGAGCGCACACAAACATCTAAGACCGGAATTTGTAAAAAAAAACACGCTGACTTGAAAACAAGTAAATTATCAATAAATCCAGGATAAATTAGGCATCACACTACTAAAAAAAAAAATACGGAAAATGCAGAAAATAAAATATTGTCTTCGGTTTTTGAGGTATGACATTTGTTCAGAAAAAAATTAAAAACAATACACCTTGTACAATTTGCATAATGAGGTATTTCTCGTGTCGAAACGTACTGAGGTAATAGCAATATACAAGGCGTCCTCTGTTGCAGCAGCACGGGGAAAGGAGGAATTTAAAAATTTGGTTAAATAGGACACGTGTTTGTAACAAAAAGAAAAAAAAACCTGTCTCAATTTTTCCTGTTATGGTTTAAAGGTTATAGCCCTTTTTGGCTTTTTCTTTCTCAGTAAGAGATTTTTTACACATTCTCTTAGCAGGTGCAGTCTGTTTTGTTTCAATCATTCAAAGAGGTAAGTTGATAATTTGTGCAGGATCAGAAAGACAAAAGGAAAAAAAAAACCAAAAAAGTCAAAATAACACTGAGAATCTGAGGTAGATTTTTTCTCATCCCAATTTTGTTTTCTTCACAGGTTCTTCTTCTGCAGTTATAATTTGTGTGTTTACAAGAGACAAAAATGAGGTAGGTGCTCCATCTTGGTGTACATTCATTATATACTTCTTGAAAACATTTCCCTGAGACAATTTTGTGTTGAAAACTGATTAGAAGGCTGCAACTCTGTTGTTACCAAAGTCCACCACAACAATTTTGCCACCAGGTGTGACAGCTATGCCAGATGGACGATCCATCTGACCAAAGCCACTTCCATGAGTGCCAAATTTGTACAAGAAGTTGCCATTTGGCTCAAAAATTTGTATTCTGTGGTTTCTGGCGTCTGCCACAATAATGCGTCCTTCTTGATCAACTGCAACACCTTGTGGTCGCAGGAACTGCCCATTTCCTGTACCCTCTGTGCCCAAGAAATGTGCTGACTTGCAATCTGGTTTGATGATCAGCAGTCGGTGGTTGTTGAAGTCAGTCACCACTAAATAGCCATCATGACTGAATGCCACTCCACGTGGCGAATCAAAATGCTTGCAGAGATTACCTTCAAAACCATACTTATTTAGGAATGTCCCATCTGGAGAAAATAATTGAATACGATGGTTCCGAGTATCGGACACTAAAATCAACCCTTCTGAATTAATAGCAACATCCCACGGATAGTTAAATTGCCCATTCTTGGCCCCCTTCTCCCCAAATTTCAAAAGGAATTGGCCCTCAAAGGTGAAGATTTGAATACGATGGTTATCTTTATCAGCTACTGCAATCCTACGGGAACTGTCACTAGTGATTCCAGCAGGGCGATCAAACTGGCCCGGTCTTGAACCCAAGCTGCCAAACTTGTGATAAAATGTGCCACACGGTTTAAAAATCTGAACGCGGTTGTTGCTCCTATCCGCCACAATTATATATCCTTCTTTGTCCACACAGACACCCCAGGGACGACAAAGCTTTCCATCAGCGTCACCTTCTCCTCCAAAAGAAAGTGAAGGGAGACCAATGCCAGAATAGCATCGTCCCGATTTCACATGGACTTTAAAAGGGCTGTTGTCAATGTGTTGATTGCACACCATTACAGAAATTAGGTGTTCCCCCTCAAGCTGAGGTCTGTAATTAACCAAATATGTACCATTCAACTGGTCAGTAACATCAGCTGCAAACAGATTTCCATCGGGACCCTTCACAAGAACAGTTATGAGATCACCACCTGATAAACGAACTTCACCATCATGGTCATAACCTATTACTGTGAAAGAGGCAAATTGTCCTTGAATGGCTCGTTTCAAGCCATCTCCTGTGGCTTTTGTTAGCGCTCCAAATGCTCCACTACTTACTAGACCCATAGATTTGATTGCGTGATAAAGGGTCTGATCAGGGGGTGTAAACTCAACTCTGTCATCCTCTTGAACTTGTAATAAGTGTCGAACATTTTTTAGATCTTGCATTTGGGCCAAGACGCGGTCACGCGCTATGAGAATATCAATCGTACAACCTTCTTCTAAAACTTGCTGAACTGCATTGATTGTGCTGTCCAATTTTTTAAGAAACTGGTGGAGTTTTTCAACTTGGTGGAAGAGAGACTTGGCTTTCACCTGACGAATGTTCTCAACCTATGAAAACAAAAACAGGAGAAAAGCTTGGTAAGAATTTCCAAGAAGCCCTGAATAAAAAAAAATAATAAAAAAAAGCTTGTCATTTTCAAGACGCTCTACAAATATTTAGAAAATTTAGAGTGTTTGTCCCTAATAGGGCTTATGGATGTCACAGAGCGATCCTACAGAGACCCAATAACAAGAAAAGATTTGTGCTTTGTACCATAGCCTTCATCTAAATGGTCATGGAATACAACATGTTTCCTGTGTTAAGTGCAGCCAGTGGCTCACTGCTTTATCTGCTGCCTGCAAGGATACAGGTTGTGGGTTTGACTCCTGGGAGAACAACTCATAAGAGAAGAAGAGAATTGTTTATGTTTACTGTGATGTCACCTTTCTCAGCGATGTGGTCCAATGTGAGATGCATCCTTTGAGTGACGCCACGTCCAGTTTCCTCTGCAGCAATGTACCCCAATGTGTACACACAGAGTTACACCATTACATCCGTAAGCTATATTTCTGACCTTTGAAACAAGGCACGTGCTTTTCTAGTCAGCACAAGGGATTCATATATGAAGTTTTAATGGAGATACCGGATAGGTTGAGGGTTTATACTATATCTTTATGTTACAAAAAAAGAAGAAATGAATAGGCCATAAAAAGGGGATCACCTGAGGCAAGAGATTACATGAAAAAAATAATTTTATTTGACACAGGAAAACATAGAAAAAGACATATAAAAAGTATGGTATCCGCCCCCAGGAACAGGAAACCTGCAGCAGAGATAAAAGGGGGGCAGCACCTCTCCCTCAGTTTGTTTCAGAGTATGCAAGGTAACCGCCAAATTAGTATATATATATGCTACTTTATCGTACCATAGTAACGTCATCTACCTTCTTTATATACAATTTATACACACTTTATTTTTTGTGAATCACACAACCATCACCAAGATAGGGCAGGAATTAATACGGTGCTGTCATGGCTCTGGAAAATCAAATTACCGGTAATTATAATTTTTTCCCTTCCCCATGACAGCACCGACGTGAGAGGAAGAAATAGAAGAGCCTCCTAGGGTGGGAAATAGCAGATAACACCTTCCAACAAAGGCAAGATTCGAGAGTCCTAGATCTAGCCTATAATGACGAAAAAAGGTGGAGGGCGACGACCATACCGCTGCTTTGCAAATCTGTTCTATTGATGCATTTGCCCGTTCGGCCCAGGATGTCGTAACGGCCCTTGTGGAGTGAGCTGTTACACCCAGTGGAGGAGTCTGGCCTGATGAAGAATAGGAAAGTGAGATAGCCATGCGTAGCCACCGTGCAATAGTAGCTTTGGAAGCTTTTTTCCCCCTGTTAGACAAAAAGGGCCGACGACTGTCGCCAAGATTTTGACACTTCTATATATTGAAGTAGGCAACGTCTTACGTCTTAAACAATGAAAGGTTTGCTCTCCCTGGGATTTCGGGTTGGCACAAAACGAGGGTGAATTATTTCTTGGCCCCTGTGAAACTTAGTATTAACCTTCGAGAGGAAGGCTGCGTTAGTCCTTATAATCACTCTGTCATTCATAAAAGGTAGTGTACGGAGGATTTACAGAAATAGCTTGCAGCTCGCTGACTAGCCGAGCTGACGTCAGGGCAACCAAGAGTACTGTTTTTAGTGTTAAAGCCTTTACCGAAATGGATGAGATAGGCTCAAAAGGGGACGTAGTCAAAGCATTCAATACTAAATTTAGATCCCAGGGAGCCACCTTAGGTACTAATTTCAAGGGTCTGGCTGTAAAGGAGGCTCAAATGAACCTTATGACCCAAGGATGGTTAGCCAGTTTTTTGGCAAATAACGCACCGAGTGCAGAGACTTGCACCTTTAGGGTGCTTGTAGACAATCCTCTTTCCAGGCCTTTCTGCAGGAATTCTAAGATTTCCCTCATCGGGACCTTCTGGACTGTTTCAGATAACCGTCGTCCTGAGAATTCTAGGAACTTTCGCCAGATCTGATATTTGGCCGAGGTGACTTTTTTCCCACTAGTGAGCAAGGTGGTCACCAAGGGGTCTGAGAAACCTTTCACTAATAAGAATCCCCTCTCAGGTTCCAGGCAGTGAGATCTAGTCTGTGAACCTGAGGATGTTCCACTGGTCCCTGTTGTAGTAGATTCGGGACATCGGGTAAGATCTATGGGTCCGAGGTAGACATGCATGTGAGCCATGTGAACCACGCTCTCTTCGGCCAGAAGGGCGCAATAAGAATTACGCGGGCTTTGTCCTCCAATATTTTTTTCAAGACTACTGGTATTAGGGGAAACGGGGGGAAAGCATACGCCAGTTTGAACCTCCAGCGGTGTAGCAACGCATCTACTCCTTCTGGGTGTTCTCTTGGATTCAGGGAGTAGAACCTGTTTACTTTCTGGTTCTCTTTTGTGGCAAATAGGTCCACTTCTGGCGTGCCCCAGCTGACACAAATCTCTCCAAATATGTCCTGATTTAGGGACCATTCTCCTTGGTGCAGTACATGTCGACTTCCATATTGTCTATCCCTTTTAAGTGTGTGCTCGATAGGGATAACAGGTTATTTTCCGCCCATGTGAACAGCTCTCTTGCTTCCGCCATCAGGGATGTTGATCTTGTACCTCCCTGTCGATTTATGTAAGCTACCGTCGTGTTGTCCGACAGTATTTTGACATGTTTTCCTTGTACTTCTTCTTCCACCTGATGAAGTGTCCGCTTCACCGCTGTCAGCTCTTTCAAATTGGAGGATGCTATCCTCATTGAGGGTTCCCATTGGCCCTGCACAAGCCGGCCCGTCAGATGTGCTCCCCACCCTGATGGACTCGCATCCGTGGTTAATACCACTTGGTTCTGAATTGACCAGGGTACTGCTTTTTTTAGGTTTTCGGGGTTTAGCCACCACTCCAATGAGCTGTGGACCTGTGGCGTTAGGGTGAATCGTCGATTCAAGCTGGCTGGGTCTTTTGCCTGCTCGGCTAAGATTTACCACTGCAGTTCTCGTGTGGCTTTGTGCACACTGGACCGCCGGAATAGTTGCCGTCAAAGTACCCAACAGCGACATTGCTTGTCGGATTGTCATGGCCTGACCCGGTCGCAACTGTCGTATTTTGTGCTGAATGGAGTATATTTTCCTGTCTTGGAGGACACTTTGCAGTTTGCCGGAGTCTAACAGTATCCCAAGAAATTCTTGTGTTTGGGCTGGGATTAATTTTGATTTTCGCTCGTTTATTATCCAGCCTAACCTGGTTAAGACTTCCAGTACTCTTGTTACCGCTTTCCTGCATTCTCTCTCAGTGTTTGCTATCACGAGGAAGTCGTCCAAATAGGGTACTAGTAATATGTCTTCTCTTCTCACAAAAGATGCCACTTCCGAAATTAGTTTTGTGAATATACGAGGTGCCACTGACACCCCGAAGGGGAGACATTGATACTGCAGATGAGTAGGGACCCGCGCAATCTCTACCACCAGTCTTAGATATTTTTGATGTTCCTTCCAGATTGGTACATGGTAGTAGGCATCTGTTAGATCGATCACCGCCATGTAGCAGCCTGGTTCGAGCAGCTTCACTGTCGATCTTAAAGTCTCCATTTTGAACCTTTCCACTCAAATGTACTGGTTCAGTGCCTTTAAGTTGAATATCGCTCTTAATGAGCCGTCTGGCTTTGGAGTAAGGAACAGGGTACTGTAGAATCCCTCTCCTACTTGGTGACTTGGTACTTCCACTAGCACTTTCAGCATGAGGAGAGTGATCTTTCTCCAGTGTGGCTTGGTTCTTTTTGGCGACTTGAGTTATCTTTAGTCGCTGCGGTGGGAGGCTGAGGAAGTTTAATCGCAGGCCTTCGGATAACAGATTGGTTACCCACCGTGAGGCGGGTAACGCTGACCACTGGTGTACAAATTTGCACAGTCTTCCCACCACCGGTATCTTGGCATCATTGATGTTTAGCCTCCGATCTGGGAGAACCTTTACTGAAGAGGAATCCTTTCTCCTTCCTCTCCCTCCAAGGTCTGCCCCACATGGACCTGTCATCTGGTCGACTTCTGCCCCCTCTATTCCCTGATCCACGAAAGGAAAAGCGAGAATCACTCCAACGCCGTCTTGAGACAGGAGGTGGCGGAAATAGTTTCTTCCTATCTGACGCCTTCCCCAATATCTCATCTAGTGTTTTCCCAAATAGGTATTGTCCCTCACAGGGAATTGCGCAGAGTTTGACCTTCGATTGGAAATCTGCCACCCAATTCTTCAGCCACAGTGCTCTGCGACCTGAGTTAGAGAGAGCACATGCACGGGCGGCACCTTGCACGGAATCCACCGCCGCATCTGCCAAGAACCCTGCCGCTTTCAGTAGTGATGGTATTGCTTCCAATAGCCTCTCTCTTGGGCACTTAATTTTAATTTATTCACTCAGCTCTTCCAACCACTTGACCATGGCTCGAGCTGTACAAGTGGCGGCAACCCCAGGTTTGAATGACCAGGCCGATGCTTCCCAGGCTGCTTTTAGAAAGGCATCCGCCTTTTTGTCGAGGGGGTCTTTTAAGGCCCCCATGTCTTCAAATGGTAAAGCTATTCCTTTGAAGGTGCTAGCAATGGTGGCGTCCAGTTTAGGCGCCTTTTCCCATTTTCCACAAATTTCGACGTCAAACGGATATTTCCGTTTTAATGTTTGTGGAATAGACATCTTTTTATTAGGTTTTTTCCCACTCTCTCTTTATCAAGTTTAATAGATTATCATGGAAGGGAAAAACTTTGTTTTTTCCCTCCAGTTTACTGAACATAGAGTCCTGTACTGTCCGTTGTTCTCTCGGTGTCTCAACCCCCATGGTAGATCTGACCAATTTTAATAATTTTCCGATGTCCGATAAAAAAATAAGGGTGACCATATTCCTCGTCCGAGGAATCCAGGCCTGAACTTTCAGATGGCCTTAACTCCGCTGGTTCGCCTTCCGACTACCTCACTTTGTCCCGTAGGAGGGGGGGAGGGGAGGGGCGGGCCCAGAACTGAACGCAGTGTGCTGCTTTAACTCCTGTTTTACCATTGTTCTTAATTCCTGACGGATGATGGTTTTAATATTCTGTAACAGGGACGGTGATTCCTCTGCTACCGTTTTCTGCACACATGAGCGACACAATCGCTTGTCGTACCCTCTGGGGAGTTTTATTACACAAAGCACATGCTTTGTTTTTTTTGTTTACTTGTGGCTTTCCTACCCTAGGGAAAGGGGAACAGGATAAAAGGCCGTCTTTATGTGTTTTTCGCCTTACAAAGGCACTCACCCACCGGCCCCCTGGTACCACAGCGGTCTGCTGGCTCGCTTTGTCCTCCGGCGCGTGTTCCTCATCTGGGGGATCCATCTTTGCCCTGGGAGCTGTCGCCGCCGTTTCTCTGCCCACTGGCAGTTTATATATGTGAGGGGGGAGGTTCGGGGGGAGAGCGGTGAGCGCGTCTCTGGAGCGGCTTCCTCCCGGAAGTGTCCAGCACACCGCTTCTCCCGGCGTGTAGTGTCACTTCCGGTGCGACCGGAAGTCGCTCCACTCAGTCTGCGCCAGCGTCGTGGTGGACACGCCTCCCCCGGCTCAGCCTCCTGCCCAGAGCGGCCGCCGGGGAGTCCATCAGGGGCGAGATGCGGCCCAGGCAGCCCCCATATCGCCGGGATGAAGAGCGTGCACCGCTGCGCTCAGCTGCAGTGCCCCTTCACAGACCTCGGTCTCCGGACCGGCCATCCAGGGGGAGATCCCCCTACAGGTACTTCATAAGCTACAGGCATCCAGCTGAAAGAACAGGAAACCAAAATTGAGGGAGAGGTGCCACCCCCCTTCTTTTATCTCTGCTGCAGGGTTCATGGTCCTGGGGGTGGATACCATACTCTCAAGTCGGTGCTGTCATGGGGAAGGGAAAATCAACTGGCTCTTATATGATCACTTTGAACCCTGGTGTAAGTAACAGGTCCTAATACATAAAGGCATGTTCAAAACATGTGCACTATAAGAGCAAATAAATAAGTGTACATGTGATCCCTAAAACAGGGACAACTATAGCCATGTAGAAAGAATGCGCACCATGAAGAAATACAGGCATATATAAAGGGACCGGTTGAAGGATGGTTCCAAAAAAGTCTGAAAATAAACAGTGTGGAAAAACTGTTATGGACAAATAGGGTTCAATGATAAATGCTAAAGTCAGCGTCCATGTAAAATAGAGCCAGGCAGAGCAGATACCCGACGCGTATCGCCACCCTCAGTGTCTTCGTCAGGAGTCCCTGACGAAGCCACTGAGGGTGGCGATACGTGTCGGGTATCTTCTCTGCCTGGCTCTACTCCATATGGGTATATATTTTTGTAGACAGCGTCCTTTCATGCTATTTTACATGCACGCTGACTTTAGCATTTATCATTGAACCCTATTTGTCCATGGTGCATGCTTTCTACATGGCTATAGTTGTCCCTGTTTTAGGGATCACATGTACATTTTTTTTTATTTGCTCTTATAGTGTGCACATGTTTTGTACATGCCTTTAGGTATTAGGACCTGTTACTTACACCAGGATTCAAAGTGAACATATAAGAACTTGGTGATTTCTTATGTGTGGGTTCTGCAGACATTTTCAACTGTGGTATTTCTTGGCTACATTTGCACATGGTATGCTGTTTATATGATTATAGGGTTGTTGTTTATATTATGCACCAGTTTGGAGTTTTGCCCTAGGTGGTTGGCTCTATTATGAGCCTATTGATTGTGCTAGTTATGTCACATGTGTGACTTTTTAAAATGTTTTTATATGTCTTTTTGTATGTTTTCCTGTGTCAAATAAAATAATTTTTTTCATGTAATCTCTTGCCTCAGGTGATCCCCTTTTTATGGCCTATTCCTTTCTTCTTTTTTTGTAACATTGTGACATTGTCTGTATAGGCCGTGGTCAGATCCCTTCTATACTTGTCTGTGGTGCCCCCTTTTTTGTTTTGTTCACTATATCTTTATTACTTGCATAGGGCACTATTTAATTGGTGCA
>VIAB01018671.1:39600-52770 GCA_009801035.1 Oophaga pumilio | reverse complement strand
TTTTAGAGAAAACATACCTTTGGAGTGCGGGCTAGTGATTTTGTGTTTTTGGTGACTAGTCAGACGCGGATACCAGGTGGTTTCTCCCCAAATTGCTCCTAAGGCGTCATTTAGACATCTGGGTTGCACATACGCGTTGTATCCGTTTTTTTCACAAATACCACACGTACCCATTATAATCTATAGTGCTTTGCACATGTCCGTGTTTTTTCACAGACCGTGTGTTTGTGCCAAAAACAGGCAAAATGTCCGTTTTTTTTGCAGTATCACAGATGAAAAGGGCCAATACAAGTCTATGGGTCAGCGAATAACACGTACAGCACGCAGGTGGCATTCATATTTAATACTGCAAAGTATAGGAGAAATTTGTAATTTATCTATTTCTTTTTCCATATGTGAAAAACACGGATGACACTTATGGTAACAACAGAAACACGGACCGTACACTAATGCAAAACAGTGATGGTACCATTTTTTTCACATGTGTTTAAATACGTGTGCAAAGAAAAAAAAAAGTAGAACAGCACTACAATTATATGAAGCAGGTGCAAAGCCTCCCAAATACCCAATTTTTGTGGTATATAAAATATAAAAAAGAGGGGCAGAACTCCAAAATATACACAAAAAGTGTGGACTTTATTAAGCCCAAATTGCAACATTTCGGTTTCACAGAACCCTTCAGGCCAAGCGTATTTAAACACGGAGGTGTGAATGAGGCCCAATAGACAGGTCTCCTCTTAGGCATACATTTAGAAATAGATCTGTCACCCACCTGGGGTGGGAAGAAGCCACTGGGCGCCTGCCTCTTGCACTAGTCATTCGAGACACCTTGGGCCTGTTCATTAAGATTAGTGTTTTGTATACCAATCTAAGGGCTCGCTCACACTACCGTATAACACAGCCGAGTGCTAGGCGATGTTTTATCAGACAGCACTAGGCCCAATGTTATTCTATCGGGCTCTCAGATCTGCTGCTATTTTCTCAAGCTAAATTGGCATGAGAAAATAATTGTATCATGCTGCGATTGCATCTGAGAATTGGATTTCACTCACCTATATGTCTATGGCTGGAGGTGAAATATCAGACTGAACTCGGATGTCATCCAAGTGCAATTCGGTTCCCGCGGACGCCGGCAATGGAAGAGATGAAGAAATTACTTTCTCTGTCTCCTTCTCTCCTGTGCTGCGATTCTCATATACGAGACCATCAGAGCACAGACACTCGGATCAGACTTTGATTCTGTCGCATGAGTCATCATACGCTTGTGTGACTCCAGCCTTGAAGGGGATATCTGGGACCTTGTATAAAAAAAAGTGCTACCTACCTGCTTGTTGTGCTTGGCGCCATTCTTTGCCAGCACAGAGCTATCACCAACCGCTCCCGCGGGCGATTCTGTCACTGCTGACGTCACATCGACAGAGTGGCGGCTTCTTTTCCACTCTGCTTTATTGATGGGGCAGGACGGTCGACGTCATGCTGATTCACAGCTGGAACTCCGCTGCCTAACTGGGGGACGCGGCTGTCAATCAGCATGACGTCGGCAGTTACACCCGTCAACAGAGAAGTGCGGAAAAGAAGCCGTCGCTCTGTCGACGTGCTGTCAGCAGAAGCAGCTGAACCTAAGGCAGGCGCAGTCTGCCACCGCTCTGTGCCGATAAAGAACAGTGCCGGCACAACAGGTAGGTAGCAAATACCCGCTTGTTGGCATCTAGGCATGTTTGTTTTTTACAAAGTTTCGGATATTTTCCGTAACGAAAAGAACACTGGAGTAAGAGGCGCCTAATTCAATAAGCGTCCTCCAGAAACACTACTCCACTCAGGGACAGGAATACATTTCTGGCGTAATTTACACCTATAAAGTGGCGTCAATTCTGATGAATTTCTTGTGTGGGCTTCTTCACTTTGGTGGAAAAATGACAAAAATTGCTATTTTTTTGCGCAAATCTTAGGTGGGCAAAAATGTCACATGACGAATCGGGTCTTTACTCCCCAGACGGCATTTTAAAGTACGTTTTCCCTGAGGCGCCTCAGAATTTTAGAATAAAACACACTGAACTGCAAAAAGGCAGAGAACAGCTGATTCCTCCTGAGAGGTGAGAATTTGTCAAGGGGCTGATGCTACAAGCCATACATATTTACTAACTGTAGCCTGGCCCAGCCACAGTGAGAGAGCACAGCAAGGAGCCCTGAAGTGAACCCAAAGGATTTATGCCAATATTCCAGACTGTGCAGGAAACCATGCTATTAATAAGGTGACAACATCCTGCTGGGTAATGGGGAGCCCCGGTGCCAGCACAGCAGTCAGCCCGCCGGCTCACACTGCTACTGAGCGCTAGTATGGGCAAACGCCCTCACTAACAATGGTAGCCGCGGCTCCCGGAAGTGCTATGTCCGCACTTTTATCCTTTCCGCCTTCAAGTCTATTTGGTTCCACATGGTGTGGCGGGCCCTGCAGTCCCGCGCCGTCCATTTGCTGTGCCGCGCCAGCTTCTCCATCACCGCAGGCGGATTCACTCCACTCTTGATGCCTGAAGACCCAAAGCGGCCCCGGCGGGAGGAACGACTCATGGCGCCGAGAATTGGCACCCACAACGGGACCTTCCACTGCGACGAAGCGCTGGCGTGTTACCTGCTGCGGACGCTGGAGCCCTATAGAGTAAGACAGTCATGACATATCGTGACATGTGGGGAGCCGGGCGTGACTGTAAATAAAGTTCATTGCAGTGAGCAGTGTGTGATTGGGGCTGTGTGCAGGGTGCTGAGCCTCGGTGTGGCCCTCTCATGCAGCACAGCGCCCCATGAGGACACCACAGGTGTGGACATTAGTGATGGGGGCTACAAGGTGTCTTTGGGAGACATGATTGGGTTATACAGCTTGTCCTATAGTGGGCAATTCCTCATACCCCCTACCACGTCTGCCGTACCAGGACAGTGCGCTCCACACATGACAGGTGCTGGCTGTGCTATACAGCAGGCACCCACCGCCAGCAGCAGCGACCAGAACCAGCTCTTCTTAAAAGCTGCTGTCAATCAGTGACCGTGGCGTGATCCCACCCCCTCACCTCCGTCAGGGAGCCAATTCCAGCATCCATTGGGACGCCATGGCAGTCAAGGGCATTTGGAAGGCCCCCCTCTCTGCCATCTTGGTATCCCTATAGGAGCCAGATTTTCACAATATACAGCGTTGGTGATTGTCTGTAACCCAGCGCAGTCCAGCGATGTTGGCGCCGGGGCTCGTATGACACCGTTATGCCACGTGAGCCCTGTAGCTAATTAGCAGCTGCTGATTGGCTGCAGGGCTCATAATGTCACATAAGCCCTGGGTCCAACATCGCTGGAACAGGGCCGATGCAGGAGGTGAGTATCCTATATTATTTATTTTTATTTTTTTAACAAGAGCGATTACTTCATTTAATAAGAGGGTATCCCAATGGCGGACAACACCTCTAGTATTGCAATATAGGGAACGTGAACAAATGAGTGCGGGTTCAAATCTCTTGTAGGGGCTAAAAAGTGGAAAAATTTGCATGGGAGACTAGAAGCTGCAGTACTTTGATCGCCTCTGCTACACACAGGCGATTCCTCATGCTCATTTGCCATGAGTGCCGAACACGCGGTGGCGCTCATAGCAATCTGGCAATGACAACCACAGAGGTCTGCTGACCATTGGTGACCTGCGATCATGCGATGGGGTCACGATGGATGGGATTAGTGACGCGCTTCCTGTAATCGCGAGTTAAATGCTGCTATCAGAGATTGACAGCAGCATTTAACTAGTTAACAGCCGCGGGTGGATCACGATTCCACCCGCGGCTGTTGCGGGCATATGTCAGCTGTATAGATCAGATGTCATGGGCTCGGTGCCAGAGCCGGCACCAAACGGGGAATCTGACATGTGCGTACTATTACGGCACATATCAGTAAGGGGTTAATGGGTGTATCAAAATCGCCTCACTGCAATACCTGCATGTGGTTACTACCATAGCCTTAGTTGGAAGCAGAAAATCTATGTAGAACTACACCTTTTGGAAACTTCATTTGTGGCTGAGTTGACACTTTCACTGCCATCATCAGTACTTCAGATGAGTACATTCTGATTGCAGTGCAGGTAATTAGACTGGGGAAAACGCGGTTTAGTAGCTTTTTGGGGAAAATCTGCCAACAGGGCATATTGCAGAGTAAACATAACATATCTTGATTTTTCTGTAAGTATTATTATTACTGTTTATTAGGAAGCTGAGATAGTCAGAACCCGGGACCCTCAAATTTTAGCCCAGTGTGATGTTGTCGTTGATGTGGGTGGAGAGTATGATCCTTCCCGGAATCGTTTTGACCATCATCAGAGGTAAAGCTACATCTATCAGTCTTGTATTTTTTTTTTTCTTTTTTACTTTATCCATTGAAATGTTGCAGATCTTTCTGTGAAACCATGAACAGCTTATATCCTGACAAGCCATGGGTTACCAAGCTGAGCAGTGCAGGCCTGGTATATGCTCACTTTGGCGCACAGATACTAGCCACAGTTCTAGGAACGGATGAGGAGGACCCCATTATACCCATTCTATATGACAAGGTAAGTGTATGGTGTTTTTGTTTTGCTTTTGTATAATTTCGATCAGTTAGTGTTGGCATGAGCGCTTGATGACACGGCCCATCCTTATGAGATAGCTGTTGGCCGATTGATCGTTTATTCCAACTAGCAGTGTGGGTGCATCCAGGGCTGTGGAGTAATGGATAAGCCAAAGTTCTGACTTCTCTATTTCTTCCGACTCTGACTCCATTATACAGTGGTGTGAAAGTGTTTGCCCCCTTCCTGATTTCCTGTTCTTTTGCATGTTTGTCACATTTATATGTTTCAGATCACCAAACAAATTTAAATATTAGACAAAGACAAAAACAAAATGCAGTTTTTAAATGAAGGTCTTAATTATTAGGGGAAAAAGAAATCCAAACCTACAGGGCCCTGTGTGAAAAAGTGATTGCCCTCTAAACCTAATATCTGGTTGGGCCACCCTTGGCAGCAACGACTACAATCAAGCATTTGTGATAACTGAAAATGAGTCTTTTATAATGCTCAGGAGGAATTTTGGCCCATTCATCTTTGCAGAATTGTTGTAATTCAGCCACATTGGAGGGTTTCTGAGCATGAACCGCCTGTCGCGATCCATTTTTGGATGTGTGGCAGCTCTGGTTCCACTATAATTTAAATGTAGCTTTTTTTTCCTTTCTGGCCAGCAGGGGTTAATGTCAGTTTCCCTTGCTGGCAGCTTGCTGCATCTGCAGAGTTGCTAGCTGATGTGAGTGGTGACCACTGCCACCATCCTTTAACCCCTTTCCGACATCACGTGTAATAGTACGCCGTTGTCGGACTCCCTCCCTTTGATGTGGGCTCCGAACTTGTTTTGAACAGCCGCAGGTGGAATCGCGATCCACCCGCGGCTATTAACCCATTAAATGCCGCTGTCAAACGCTGACAGCAGCATTTAACATGCATTTCCGGCAGTCGTGACGGAAATCCACCCACCGATGACCCCCATAACGTGATCGCGGGTCACCGGCTGGTTCGCATGACAAACAGAGGGCTCCTGGAGACCTCTATGGTTGTCACTGCCGGCTTGCTGTGAGCACCGCCCTGTGGTTGGCGCTCATAGCAAGTGAGTAATTAACCTACATACAGGCGAACTGATCATCGCCTGTATGTAGCTGAGCCGATCGAGTTATGGCAGCTTCTAGTCTCCCATGGAGACTATAGAAGCATGGCAAAAGTTAAAAAAAAAAAAAATCGATAAAAAAAATCAAGCCTACACATATTTGGTATCGCTGAGTTCAGAATCACCCGATCTATCAATAAAAAAAAAAAAGGATTAACCTGATCACTAAACGGCGTAGCGAAAAAAAGTCAAAACCCCAGAATTATGTTATTTTGGTCGCCGAGACAGTGCATTAAAATATGATAACGGGCAATCAAGATTGTATCTGCTCCAATTCGGGATCATTAAAAAAGTCAGCTCAGTGTATTAAAAATAAGCACTCACCTAACCAGAGATGACGAAAAATGGAGACGCTCCGGGTATCAGAAAATGGTGCAACCTATAGATGTTTGATGTCTATGAACTCGTAATGACCTGGAGAATGATAATGGCAGGTCAGTTTAAGCAGTTAGTGGAGTGGAACAGGCTGCCTCGAGAGGTGGTGAGTTCTCCTTCAATAGAAGTCTTCAAACGGAGGCTGAACAGACATCTGTCTGGGATGATGTAGTGAATCCGGCTTTGAGCAGGGGGTTGGACCAGATGGCCCAGGAGGTCCCTTCCAACTCTACCATTCTATGATTTAGTGAACCTAGCAAAAAAGCCAAGCAAAAACAAGTGTGGGATTGCACTTCTTTGCAATTTCACCACACTTGGAATTTTTTTCCAGTTTTCTAGTACACGACATGGTAAAACCAATGATGTCTTTCAAAAGTACAACTCCTCCTGCAAAAAAACAAGCCCTCACATGGCCATATTGATGGAAAAATAAAAAAGTTATGGCTCTGAGAAGAAGGGTAGCAAAAAACGAAAATACCTCCGGGTTTAACTAGTCATCTGACACATCAGCTGACTGTTGATAGTTTCTCTGGAGACCAGCTGATGAGTGAGGAGCTTTCTGGTGTCAGTGTGTATCAGCTGTTTGACGTCCTGGTTCCTTGTCCTCTGTGGTGTGGAGCTTGGCAGCGGAGTCTGGAAGCTGTGTTGTTTGTACCTTGTCTGTCTCGTGCTTGTCGCCGTCCCCTGTGTTGTACCATCTGCAGTGGTGAGGCTAGTGTTCTTGCCGGCCAGTGCACTAGCAAGGGCAGTGCGAGGTGACAGTTAGGGACAAGGTTCGGGGGGGAGGTGAGGGAGGACACGCTTAGGGCGTTAGGGTAGTGCAAGGACATGCTCGGGTTGGAACTCAGGAGGTGTCCCATCCCTCATTCCCTATTGGTAGGGCCTTCCTCTCCCCATTTCCATCCTGTTGTGTGAGTGTCGTGCCGTCCACTGACCAACCCCCTGAGGGATTGCGACACCGCCTTTTCGTAAGCGATTCATAGGTGGATCCTGCTGCATAATCCAAGTACGCTTCTGTTTAAGGTCACAAACAGGTGGCCAGATGTTCGCCTTCAGGAATTTTTGGTAGATATCAGAATTCATGGTTCCAGTTACCACAGCAAGTCTTCCAGGTCCTGGAGCAGGAAAACAGCCCCAGACCATCACACTACTACTACCATATTTTATTGTTGGTATGATGTTCCTTTTCTGAAATGCTGTTACTTCTACGCCAGATGTAATGGGTCATACACCTTCTAAAAAGTTAAACTTTTGTCTCGTCAGTCCACAGAGAATTCTCCCAAAAGACTTAGGTATCATTAAAATGTATTCTGGCAAAACTGAGACAAGCATTTATGTTCTTATTGCTCAACAGTGGTTTTCGTCTTGGAGCTCTGCCTTGCAGGCAATTTTTGCTTAGTCTTTCTTGTGGTCATGAACACTGACCTTAACTGAGGCAAATGAGGCCTGCAGTTCTTTGGATGTTGTTGTGGGGTCTTTTGTGACCTCTTGGATGAGTCTGCGCCGAGCTCTTGGGGTAAATTTTGTCGGCCGGCCACTTCTAGGCAGGTTCACCAGTGTTCCCTGCTTTTTGTCATTTGTGGATAATGGCTCACTGTGATCTGCTGGAGTCCCAAAACTTGAGAAATAGCTTTACAACCTTTTCCAGACTGATAGATCTCAATTACTTTGTGTCTCATTTGTTTCAGAATTTCTTTGGATCACGGCATGATGTCTAGCTTTTGAGGATCTTTTGGTCTACTTCACTTTGTCAAGCAGGTCCTATTTAAGTGATTTCTTGATTGAGAACAGGTGTGGCAGTTATCAGGCCTGTTTGTGGCTAGGGAATTTGAACTCTGCTTCCAAAGATGTGAATAAACCACAGTTAATTTGTTTTAAGGGAGGCAATAACTTTTTAATGAAGGGCCCTGTAGGTTTGGGATTGCAGAATGTGAATTGAAACATGACTATTAGATGAGGGGATCAGGCAAAATTTGATTTTGTCTGTTCACATATTTTTTTTTTTCCCTGGAAATTTGATTCATGGAGAAATTATTCTCCATGAATTTAATGTCTCTTATTATGCTCTAGGCTTTCTCCAGATTTTAGAGCATAATAAGTGTAATATGCAGAAAAATAAAATAGTTGGCCACCTTTCCACTCATCACCATGATTCATCCGGCCTATTGCTACCGATTGCACTGAAATCCTTGGCTCTCATGCTGGGTCAGGACTTCTGGCTTTCACGCCTGGGGATTATTCTGTACATGTGCATGCAAGGTCATGCCTCACACCGTGGCCCTTCGAGCACATGAGCAGAAAGATCCCTCCCGGGATCTCATCAAAGACAGAAGTCCTGGCCTAGAGTGAGAAGGTCTAGGGATTTCAGCACGAGCAGAGGCGATCTGAAGATGCGGTGAAGACTGGACTGGTGTCGGAGGGGCCGGGGAGGTGAGCACTAAATTTATTTATTTTTTGAACATTTTGATGGCCTTTTTTACGGTGCAAAAAAAGTTGCTCAGCTTTTAAGCGAATTGCCTAAAAATCCACATTTAGCTAATACAGATTTGTGTAAAATTCAAGTAGAATTCAATTTTGCTCAAATTTATTCGGAGGACTCTAAAGACTGTGGGTCCATGGAGACTGCTAATCAAACAGGTATTCTCCTAATAATAGGATCTTCTGACACATGGGAAGAGTGTTTAGACCCTGTCTACTGCTGAACTGTAGTGGTGGTTTCTATAAAGTAAATGGACGGCCCAGAAATCTATGAGTAAAGCTGGTCACACACATACATGACTGACCTCCAAAAGCTTGGTTGGCTGAGAGCCATTTAATAACTATTTCTCTCAACCCACCCATACACGTGCATACTCAGAAGGGCAGAAGGGAGTAAGGTGCAGCCAGACACATCTGGTGACTGTTTATCTCCCCTGTGAACAAAAGGATTGAACATTAAAGAGGCTGTCTTCAGGAGAGCTCCCGATGGTTGACAGTTTGGACTGGGAGGGATTATCTGAGCCTCTGGCGCTACCTGCTCTCTGATGGTGCTAGCAGAAGCCGCGTTACCTGTATGACATCGGAAGACCGCAGTAGCACTATAGCTGGCCGGATCCTTCAATCATATCCATTTCAGAGCAGCGCTCGGCCAACTCTCCTAAACTGCAGAGGTGACGGTAACCTTGACGACAATAAGCAATAAACTATAGAATTTATAATCCCTTCATTCCTGATGACAGAGAAGATTTTTAATGAGGGATACGGTCACAGGGATACCGCGACAGTGGGGTCAAACAATCGCAGTTGTTGGGTGACACATACACCTACGGTTGTTAGAACAACTTCACCGTCCTATTGGTAGTTCTGGCTTTCTTTGCTGTTCTGTTAGGGTTAAACTGCTTAGTTGGACTCCTGGAGTTTTGTTTTTTTGTTTCAGCTTTTCTCAGCTGGTTGCTCCCCACAGGTTTAAGAACCCTCCTCTTTGCTTCTTCCTTTGACAGTGATAGTTAACCACTACCTGGTTTGGAGTTAAAGGAGAGTTCAGTGTTAATAGCAGGAGGTTGGAGTTGTTTTCAGGAGATTTCTGTGTGGATTTGGTTTGTGTGTTTCTCCTAATCCTCTTACTTTGTATTGTCCCACATGTCCCTCTCTTGATTCCCGCTTGGTCCTTTTGTGTGTATTTGTATGATTATGGCTTTCTTTTTATCCCTATCTGTTTTCCCCTGTCTGTCAGGTTTGTGTTATTCCATTTGCTTCTGTCCCATACCTCCTTGTGTGGGTGAGGAAACAGATAAGCGTGTATAAAAGAGCATAGCAAAGTACGAGACCCTGGCATCCCCACCATTAGGGGTAATCTGGGGGACAGAGGTATCCTAGGGTCCTTCTAGCTTGAGGGACAGGTAGGAGCCCATGGTCCCTGGAAATCCTACTGCAATATCATGACAAATACATTGCTAAGTTACTTGGTTTTACTTCTTTAATAAGATGAGTCAACCCCCTTAAAATTCAGCATGCCTGATTTTTATCGCCCTCAAAATCCTCTGTCAGATGAGTCTAGATGCCCTCTTACACATCAGATATTAAGCCAAACCCTCTGAAATCTGCGAGTTCCCTCAACATTGCTCGAATGACTGTGGCCAATATAAAACTTTTGTTAGAGAAGTCAAAACATGGATGAGTTGTGTAAACCAAGGACATTTCTATTTTCCAGATGTACGAGAATTTTGTTGAAGAAATCGATGCAATAGACAATGGTATATCACCGTTCGATGGGGAGCAGAGATACAACATTACCACCACCTTGAGCTCCCGAGTGGGACACCTGAATCCGCGCTGGAATGAGCTGGACCAGGACACAGAAGTAATAACTCTCATAGGGATCCTTTATATGGTGTTACCTTGGTAAACTGAGACGCTGATGTCTGCATTCATGTACTCTAAGTATAAGGACCTCCTGTAGTGGAGACATTTCGTAGAATTTATACAATGTGAATGTAAGGTGACCTGATCCTCCACCGTGATCACACCAAGAAAAAGGGCGAGAACGTACCTAATGATATACAGGAACATTGTATGGAGTCATGTCACACTTTAGGCATGAAACCAGTAACGATGCATGCAATGATGTCACCGTTCAGGTATAATGCTCATCGTGATGTCATAGTGTGGCTATGTCACAGCTCAAATGTAATTTTCTTTCCTTGCTTTACCAGTGAGTCATTACATTGTCCATGGTCCCCTTCCATAATCCATAGTCATCGCTTCACCCCATATTTGTCTGTAGCTGCTCTCGCATGTTGAGCCCCACAGAAGTTTTTTAATATATAGCCTTGCTCCCATTTATTCAGTAAGGATCTGGCAAGAACATGGTGCATATTTGTGCTGTAACTTTTCATAAAAATTTGTATGTTTTGTATATAGGCATTTTAGTTGCAGGGAGGTTGCCTCAGGGTTCATTATTTGCAATATGTGGTTTTTGTTTTTTTGCAAGAGTGAGAATTCTGTGGATTAATAAATTTGAAACCTGGTTATTATTGTAGGGATCTTTTAGGACTTTTTCTAGAGGATTGTGAGTTAAAAGGGCTGTCTAGGCCTATGACATTGATGACCAGACCTATCCCTACCCTAGGCTCTCAATATGATAGGGCACCCCCACGTACTCGGGTATGGCAACTAGATAAAAATAGTGAACGGAGCCAGAATAGTGCAAATCTGTTCATTATATAGTGGCAGGTGCCAAAAACTGCAGTTCACCCCATTTTCACTTCAATAGCTGATTGGGTGCTGGACGTTGGACCCTCACAATCAAAAACAAATTTTGCCCTGCTTGGCTTTTGTTGGCTTTGATTTTCTGCAAATTCAACTTTGAGGTCTGTGGCCATAAATCAACTGAAAGAAGCTCAGAATAAAAACGGATACAAGTTACAATAATGATCTCTCTGACAAATTCTCAGATAACTCATTCTACAACCAGCAATAGACAGTGCAGTACAGGATATAGAAGGCAAATGATGACAAATTTTTAATGAAGCCCAATTGAAAAATATAAACTTTTTACTTTTTTTCCCCAAATGCATGTATTTAAGTAAAAATAACAAAAAAAAAATGTACCCAAAGGTCGGCAACGCCTTCTTAACAGGTAAAGTGGACATAAAGAAACAAAAACCTTCCTTGACTGTTGCGGTTGCTCTGTCGATGCTGAGTCTCTTGGTGGTCACATGACACTGGCTGCAGCGGTCAAGTGAAATGGTCAGTGACTGTTAATCAGCAGCAGCCTTTACTCATCAGATGTCTGCTAATGCTGCGCCGTCTGCACTTTTTTCCTTGCATCTGGAAAGTGAGGATGAAGGACTGCTGTGCGCGGAAAGTAGGTGAGAGGACGCAGCACTAACACAGAACGCTTACCCCCTTCGTTCCCAGAATCTGTGTTGATGACTGGCTATAGGTCTTTGTCGCTGAGAACACTGCAGTATTTTTTGCATGGTGTGTATGGGTACTGTATTACAGGCTTCTCTTTCTATGATTGCACTTATGTCGGTGTCTGTGTGTTTTGTTATTTGTAACTCACAAATTTACCTTGTAGATTGGATTTAGAAAGGCAATGGACATGGCCGGAACAGAATTTGTGTCGCGCTTGGACTTTTACCACAGATCTTGGCTGCCGGCTCGTGCTTTAGTGGAAGAAGCCATCAGACAGCGATTCCAGGTTAGATAGCCATGATTGTTGTAATTTGCTGAGGCTGAAAGAGAGACTAGGCCTCATTCACACGTCCGTATTTACATATTCCTGTGTTAGTCTAAGGTGTCATTCACATATTTGTGACTTCTAGCAGACTGAGAGGTCTGGGGAAAATTGCGGAGACATGTCGGATCAAAATTTTCATTGCAAGTCAAATGAGTCTGTGAAAAAAATCGGACTGCAATCTGATGACATTCAAGTGTGGTCTGATTTTCACTGACTGTCAAAAGGTTCAGAAAATGTTTCTCATACACTGAAAAATCGGACGTATGAATGAGGCCAAATTCTGGGTCAGAGGGAGTTTGCGCTTGTCAGTCTGCCTCTTGGGGCAGTAATCGTTGCAATGTCTCTTGCAGGTGGATGGCAGTGGAGAAGTGGTGGTCTTGGCCCAGGGTGGATGTCCTTGGAAAGAGCACTTATTTCAGGTTGAAAAAGAAACCAGTCTGGATAAACAAATTAAATATGTGATCTATGCAGATCAGAGCGCTAAATGGAGGGTGCAGTGTGTCCCCACAGGTCCCAACACTTTTCAGAATCGGTTAGTATTAATCTCTCATAACCTAAACTGAACACCTGCATTCTGCAATCCTTCTTTATGTATCAATCAATCACATAAACGGCAGAATCCTAAACTATAGGCTTATGTGATATATCTCTTGGTAAATGGCAGGAATTTTAACATACCATATATACTCGAGTATAAGCCGAGGCCCTAATTTTGCCGCAAAAAAATGGGAAAAATTGACTCGAGTATAAGCCTAGGGTGGGAAATGCAGCAGCTAGTGGTAAATTTAAAAAATAAATACCAATAAAAGTAAAATTAAAGGGGAATCTGTCACCTCATTTTTGGGATATAAGCTGCGGCCA
>VIAB01018670.1:20180-33160 GCA_009801035.1 Oophaga pumilio | reverse complement strand
TGTTTCTGCAGGCGGCCTTTGACTATGACAACGTGGAGCATTGGATTAAGGTACGGACAGTGCAGGCTCAGATACAGCAGAGGCTCGGATGCCGATGATACACTTGCATCTATTCTCTGTGTCCCCTGTGTATATACTCCTGGCTGCTCCGTGTATATACTCACCACATAATGGGAGCGCCCCTCATCATACCGAGCGCTGCAGCCGCTGATCTGGGACCGGCTCCCCGGGGCCACATAACTGCTTCCAGGTTCTCACCCAGACACTGTTCACACACAGCGCAGACGCTGAACTATTTTCTGTGTTTGACAGTTCATGCAAAGTGGATGTGATTGTGATTTCACTTGTGTCCTCTGTGTGCGGAGAGACTCAACTGTGCGGTTCTGGGGCGTTTTTCTCCCGAGGCTTCTATGGGTGACAAGAGGGAAGAAAAACCGCAAAAAAAAACCCAAACAGCAAAATTATATGAAATCTGCACCAAAGATGCATAATAAAAAGAGGAAAACCCCAAAAAAGCCGCAATCAAAGCGGATTATTGTGTATGCGGATAGTTACAGTGAGTGAGAAAATAACCTGGAGGTGAGCGCCACCTGCTGGACACACAGGCACACTACAGCACATTATCCTGTAACTTTGTGTTGTTTATTACTGCCCCCTGTGTCACATTTATTACTGCCCCCTGTGTTACATTTGTTACTGTCCCTTCAGCCCTCTGTTGCATTTATTAACAACCCCTCCCAAGACCCTGTTGCCGCCCCATGTGATGCCCGCATGAGAACCCCATCTTGTGTCCCCCCCCATCTTGTATCGCCTGTGTCTGATGTGCTGAAGCTCGTCCTTTGCTAATTATCACTTCTCCTGTATAGCGGGTGGAGCAGGCATCAGAATTTGCTGTATCTGAAGTGTTTTCACCCAAGAAGCCCACCCAACGTGCCCAGAGACCCCGGCCCCCAGCGCTGACCCTGCAGTCAGTGGATCAGCTGCACGACCACGACGATGCTTATACTGAAGGTAACGTCCCGGGAGGAGACTGAAGGATCAGAGCTGTGTGGACATTACAGCTTGTTGCTATGTTTTTGTTTCTTTTCCTTGGTGTGGAAACCATCGGCATGCTGCTGTTGATGCATCTTTTGGTTTTGTGTTTCTTTTAGTCCTTTTATGATTTATTATTGTCCTGCTGTGAATGAGCAGAGAAATATCCAGTGGAGATATGGTAAAATCAGAATGTTTGGCCGATGTTCATTGGCAGCTTTTCCTGGTGGTCTCACCGGCCATTGTTAAGAGTAATTATTAATTTATAATCTCCACTGACAGCAGCTTAATGGAGGTTTCCAGGCAGCAGCACAGTTTCTTTCTACACTGTACAAGGAAAGGAGGATCATATAACTATGGATGGTGGGGATGTACTTTGGTGACTTTAATATTTAACTCTTCAGCCCAGGATCTGCTGAGCGGGTGGTTGAGCAATAAGCTGAAAGTAGAGCTTGCGAGCGATGATGACAATGATCCCGAAGTGGACATTATGGAGCCAGCAAGACCGTCCACTCCAGAGTTCATCAAGTATAGCAGATTTGACGGTAGGATGATAAGGGAAATTATTGGGGTACCGTAATGGGGCCTAACCTAACCTCTCGACACATAGCACACAGAAGTGATCAACAACCCACAGGCTGTCTTCTGCCTAGATAGACAATGTGATGCACTATGTATATTAAGGACTGTAAGGGGGACTAACCTCACCCCTTAATGTCTTCTATAGTGATTTTTTTTTATATGTTTGTGTGTGGGGCTGTGTAAAGGAGCCACTTAGCAGCACACAGAATCCATCCACAGCTTAGTACCATTGTCGGATGCTGCAGCTACAGTCCCTTTGTTGGCTAGCTGCACAATACAAGGCCATGTAGTATTTTTGGGCACTATAATGGGGTCTGACCTCATCCCTTTAATCACAGCTTCCATATATACAGTATTAATGTTATTTTTGTTATGTGGGCCTGATCAGGGGAGAGACAAACTGCCATCCACATCCCAGCGCATCCGCCATAGTCCTTCTTTGTTTTGACTAGCTGCTCACCGCCAGAGACCTCTAGGACTAGAAATAAGCGTTACACAATTTATTTCCTGCATCTTGCAGATCTCTATAATTATCTGGAGAAAGAAACAGAGAGCACAAACACTCAGGATTTCCTGCAGACACTTTTACAGAAGGAAGTGGCAGATTCTGGGATGTTGGAAAGTCTAAAAAGTGAGAAAATAAAGAACACAAAGCAAAAAGACACGAGAGTCACCATGGAATTGAGACACCAACAGGTGCGGTGAAAAATCACACAAATTACTCTCCAAAGTTTCCCCCTTTATATTATTGGCTACTACCCCTTTGAGTAGCGGACGTTCCTCTGACCCATGCTTTACACTGCAGCTTTGCTTTATAATTTTAGCGACTCCAGCTTAGATGCATTGTCTGTTGGGAGCTTAAGGAAGTCTAAAATCCACCTCCCATTTGGATCTAAGCTCTAGCTCTGTCCCTCCTCTATGCTTTACACTGCTGCGCTGCTCGATAAATCTTGCCTTGTAGAGGATCCGTTAACAAATGAATTGTTTATGCGATAAACGGCCGTCTCACATGCAGGATTATAACCAGATGTCGCGTGATTTGCGCAGGTGAAGGAGAACCGGGTGCGACGGCAGAGGGAGACGGAGCGGCGGAGGCAGGAGCTTGCGCTGAAGAAGTCGGTTCTGTCAGAGGCGCAGACGCTGCTGCAGGAGGAGAACAAGCAGAAAGAGCTGAAGGCCAAGAAGGAGGAGGAGGAGATCCAGAGAGAGATGGTGAAACTGCGCAAAGAGATGGGCGCGCGTCGGAGAGTGATGGAGGAGGCGAGGCGAGCGTAAGAGGGCGACCCACATGACACTACTCCATACTGACAGCTGCCATACTTGACATCTACCCACAGGCTTCACCCAGCTCTCCCAGACACCTGAGTGGCACATTGGCTACGTATCTAAGTCTATGCATGTTTATGGCTGTCATTCAAGGACCTGCAAAAGTTGGGTGACTGCCATAATGGCGGCTGTATTAGCTGTGACTCAGCTTTCCAAAGACTCTCAGATCCGTTCTGTTCTCCTTACTGGAGGTTTCTTGTGTTTGTAGAGAGGTGAAGAGGCAGGAGCTGCAGAAGAAGCAGCAGCCGGCACCGGCACAGCCAGCGTCTGAGGAGCCGGAGAGGAGACTGGCGAAACGGGGGAAGATCCAGGAGCTGCTCCATCAGATCTACGCTGAAAACCACAGGGTGAGAGCGGCCACAGCAAGTAATCTATTGCTCCTTGCTATCTGCCCCTTCATGCTGGGGGAGACATTATTTTGCTCCCTGCTATCTGCCCCTTCATGCTGGGGGAGACATTCTTTTGTTCCCTGTTATCAGCCACTTCAGTAAAGGAACAGAAAGGGGCTTGGGAATAATTGTAATTATTGTGCTGATTATAGGCGGCTCCCCCGGACCCTGGCGCCCCCTAAACACGTCAGTGGGGTCGTTATTCCAGGATCATGGGGTCTCGGGCCCCACGCTGATCTGATTCTTGTGCTCGCGTCTCGGCAGTGTCTTCAGAATCACTTCTCAGCCTGGTACAAGCTGGTCCTGGAGCGCAGGGTGAAGATGGGGAAGGCCCGGGCCCTGGCCGACTGGAGACTTCAGCTGAGGACGTTCCGGGCCTGGAGGGACCATGTGTGGTCAGGAAAGATGGAGCGGGAGACCCGTCAGATGGAGAAGGACCTGAGGGATCAGAACCGGTGCGTGATCCTGGGAAGACACCTGTGAATGGGGGCACATACTTGTATGACTGCTCCCAACTATGTCCTGGGTGCTCTTACTCACTGACCGCAGGAAACTGCAGGCCGCCGCGGAGTGCCACAGCTATCGCCTCCTGCGGCGCTGCCTGAGTGAGTGGCAGCTCTGGTGTCGAGGCGAGAAAGAGAAGCGAGAGCTGGAAGCGAAGAAAGAGGAGACTAAGAGGAAGATGGCGGCTCTCCTGGATGCTGCCTCATCGGTCGGGGGCTGGAGACAGATCAACGCAGATCAGACGGAGGCGACTGTCCGCAGCCACGAGGCCACCGAGACTCGGGTAACTCCTCCTGTCACCAGAAAGCTTAGTAATCGGGTCAGTTCATATGAAGCCAGACTGCTGGTGCGGAGACCAATCGCACTGGATGCACACAGCTGCTGCGTTATTTCAGGTCAGCGTTGACTTCCCTCAGAGCTGAAATCTTTCTATCTCATAGTAAGACATTGTCTCTTTGTAGGTGGACACGAGCAGAAGCGCCAAGACCGAGGCTCCCGTCACATCCCAGGAGACGAGCACAGAGAAGCCGATGGCTGGTCCCCGGCACGCCTGGCAGGTCACCTTGCAGCATGCGTCCCTCACCCCTGAAGAGCTGCAGCAGCATCGTAGCGCCCCCCAGGTATCCGGCCACCACAGGAAGATCCCCCCGTACGGGGAAAACTTTGAGAACCGTCACACCTTCCAGAAGAAGCTGATCGAGGAGCAGAGGCGGCAGCTGCAGGAGCAGAAAGAGGTGATCCTGGGACTAATGGAGAACCAGAGACTGATGATCGCCAAGCGGGAAGCCAAAAACGCCACCGCTGTGACTGAGGAGCTGTCTGGGCACAGCGTCCCTGCCAGGGTCACCCACAGGACGGGCAGTGCGCCTCCTACCCAGAGCCGCCCAGGACGTGAGGCGCCTCCCAGGTACCAAACCTCATATTCAGCGCTGCTTTATAAAAGGGCCGTGGTTTTATATCTGATCAGGCACAGCTGGGCCACAATAAATGGCTGCCATTTCTGCATAACTAGATGATGTGCCCTCAGGACTCCAGGAAAGCTGGGTGTCGCCTCCAGTGTGGACATCACTGCTGCCCATGTGTGTCCTGTCTGGGTTGTGTCTTCATAGATTGTCGCTATCGTCTAAACCATCGGAACGGCCCAATACAAGCCCCCCGCACAGCACCGCGCCCAGGAGAAATGGCAGATCCTCCACCCCCCATCCTGCAGTGACTGGTATGAACCAGAGGCCTGGAGGGACCTGAATGGGGCAAATACCGCTACATGGGGGAGGACGAGTCCCAATGCCTCACGGGGAGGGAGAACTCGCGGTGTCGCGGTTGATGTCGGGGAGGGAGGATGTGCGATGTCACGGTTGATGACAGGGAGGGAGGATGTACGGTGTCACGGTTGCTCACTGGGAGGACATGCCTTGTTGCGGTTACTCGGGGGAGGATGCGCTTTGTTGTGGTTGCTGATGGGAAGGGAGGATGCACGGTGTCACGGTTGATGACGAGGAAGGAGGATGTACGGTGTCACGGTTGCTCACTGGGAGGACATGCCTTGTTGCGGTTACTCACGGGGAGGATGCGCTTTGTTGTGGTTGCTGATGGGGAGGGAGGATGCGCGATGTCACAGTTGCTCACTGGGAGGACATGCCTTGTTGAGGTTACTCACTGGGGAGGATGCGCTTTGTTGTGGTTGCTGATGGGGAGGGAGGATGCACGATGTCACGGTTGATGACGGGGAGGGAGGATGTACGGTGTCACGGCTGCTCACTGGGAGGACATGCCTTGTTGCAGTTACTCACGGGGGAGGATGCGCTTTGTTGTGGTTTCTGATGGGGAGGGAGGATGCGCGTTGTCACGGTTGATGACAGGGAGGGAGGATGCACGGTGTCACGGTTGATGACGGGGAGGATGCATGGTGTTGCAGTTGCTCACAGCGGGGGGCAGCGTGCCATGCTGACCACTTTCGGAAGCGGCTTTCTTATAATTATTATTTCCATTGATTTTTTTTTTTTCTTCCTACTTTCTTATTGCAGCCATGGAGGAGAGAGCAGCGCAGCGAACAGAAAGGAGGCGATTACTGGAGGAGATGAGGAAGAGGCGGGAGGAGGAGAGGCTGGTGAGGAATCTTACAATTTCCGGGTCTCCACATCTATCTGTAAGGCGGCATTCACACTGCTGTGTAGGACGGCGCACGACCCACAGAGCCGTTCACACTCCAGATATAAGCGCTCGTCCCTAAGTGTTTGGGGATCCGTGGGCCTCGGCTGACACGCAGACAGCGGACATTGTGCTGCAGTGTCCATCTGCGTGTCGTCCATATTTGACTGATCCCTTGTACACGGATGTGTGACTGTGGCCCTAGATGACACTACGTCTCCCTCCTCACCTACAGGCGGAGCTGCGGGCGGCAGAGGAGCAGAGGCTGCAGATGGAGTTAGCGGAGAAGGAGGCGCAGCTGGAGAAGAAGAGGCTGCAGAGACAGGTAGTATTCCCCCACATCGGGGCCACCGCCTGATCGTAAGATGAACCCCGCAGCCACCATGCTGCTGACCACTCATCCTGATCACTTGATTTGCCAGAAAGAAGAGGAGAAGCAAAGGCGTTTGCAGAAAGAAGCGGAGCTGCTGCAGAAAGCGGAGCGGCACAATGAGCAGCGGCTGCTGAGGTCCTGCGGCCTGGAGCCCTGGAGGAAGCTGCTGGTGCAGCGCAGGCAGAACGCGGAGGTAACGGCACAGCGCCGCGCTGTCACAGGTGGATACGTCATCTTTTTCTACGGTTTGGATGCTGCAGCTCCACCTCTAACATCGTAGTATAATACACAGGGTGACGAACCCTCTGCTCTGTGTACAGTATACATGCTGCATTAATGGCTTCAGAGCTGCAATCTCCCTGGACATCTTACTTGTTCAGTGTCCCCATGGAGATTTGCTCTGTAAGGAGCCTGCATTATAGGAGCTGGGCTGTTCACAAGCTTACTGACTGTTTCCAATACCAACCAACTTTCCTCCTACTCTTCTGACATCTTCCTCCTGTGCAGCGTGCGGAGTCTCATCACTGTCGGGTGCTCCTGAGATGCGGCCTCCTGTGCTGGTCACAAGCAGCGAGGGAGCTCATGTCCGAGAAGGTCCGGTGGGCGGAGGAGCTGCGCACCACCTTACTCCTCCGGAGAATCTTCCGGCACTGGCTGAAGGTAAGTTGTGCCCCGTCGCTCATGGCAGCACGAGGATCTCCTGGACATCCAGCACTACGGGAGAGAACCCTGAGCCACCAAGCGGGAAGGGACGCTGGCTGATGCTCCGTGCCCCACGCAGACCTCCTTTATTCCTAGCAAAAATGACTGCGATTCAGAAGATCCTGCTCGCTTCTGTTATAGATGTAGCAGAGTTTTACATGGCAGGCCCGACATCACTGTCCTAGGGACCATAGTAATGCATGCCTCCATCTTCCAGTATAAGGACCACCTGTCCATCCAGGAGGAGAGAGCAGTGCGGCGCCACAAGGCCAATCTCCAGAGACGGACGTTCCTCTCCTGGCTGAACGTGGTGCAGGAGGAGAAGATGGCCATGTGGGAGAAGCAGAGGACGGCAGCAGAGCACAACCAAAGGTGGGTGCAGATCGCAGAAGCTGCACTGTGTACGCAGCAGGGGGCGCCACAGCGGGGTATAGACCAGTCTTCATTACTGCACCACACTGTCCTCCAGGAGAATCCTACTGAGCGCGCTCAGAACGTGGAGACGGTTCCCAGAGGAGATGAGAGCGCTGAGATTACAGGAGGAGCGAAGAGACGCGCTGAGGAAGAGGGTGGCCGAACTCCTCCCCGACTTCACTATGAACAGAAACATGTGAGGAGGAAGCAACTGAACAGGCGGAGCACAACCTCCATCATCTGCAGCAGGAGCTCCGCACTCAGGAGCGGGAAGCATCCGACTGTAAAACTTACCAGACTTCACCAGAAAAAGAAGCTTCACACAAAGACCGTTACTGCAAACGATCCCTAATTATTCACTGTAAAGTGACTGCACCAGCAGAATAGTGAGTGCAGCTCTGGGGTATAATACAGGATGTAACTCAGGATCAGTAATGTAATGTATGTACACAGTGACTGCACCAGCAGAATAGTGAGTGCAGCTCTGGAGTATAATACAGGAGGTAACTCATGATATGTAATGTATGTACACAGTGACCGCACCAGCAGAATAGTGAGTGCAGCTCTGGAGTATAATACAGGATGTCACTGGAACAGCTCTGTAATGTATAGATCTTTATTTAGATGTTATATATATTATAAATTATGATTTGTTCTCGGCTTGGAGGAGACTGCTAGTTGCTGGGATGCGGATGATCTGGGCTTTTGCAGTACATCTCTTCCGGTGATGTCGTCTGTGTATGAAGCCACTTGTAGCTAAGTAATTTCAGATGATTCCGGTGTCCATACCCCGAGGTCTCTCGCGCTCCTGGGGGTCGGTGCGTCGCCAGTTCACTTTCTGTTTTCGTTATTGCCTTTTAACACTTGTTCCCATAGAAATCATCTGAGTCCACTTTGGCTCTGATGTCAGTCTGGGCGCATTCAGACATATGTATAAATCAGACCGCAAGGCACGGACTGTCCGCAGCATTCCCAACCACAGCCGATAGATGAAGCCGTCACACTCAGGTGGGGAGACTCGCGGACAGTATATGTACTGTGGTGCTATCTCAGATTGATTTATACGTACGTCTTAAAGGGACTCTGTCAACATAAAATGACTGTTCAAACCAAGCACAGGCGCACGGTGCACCTTCCCACCTGCTTGTTTTCCTTCTATTTCCAGCTGTCTGAAGCTAGAACTGTCAATCAAAGAAGGGGTAAAGAGAAATTACATAGGTGGGAAGGTGCATTGTACGGTTTAGAGGCGCCACCGTACACCGAGCGCCTGTGCTTGGCTTGAACAGTCATTCTGAGCTGACAGATTTACTTTAAACAGAATCAGACACAAAATTTTACAATGTAATATGCACCCATTATTTATGGGAACCGGCCCGTTTCCCTTTAAGTAATCTCCTGATATCACAATTATTCAGCTACTCTGCCATGAATCTTTAATGTAAGGACACCAGCTCGGTCAGGTCTCAAAGATATGATTAATAAATGATGTAGAGCAAGACTAATTTTTTTTAAGGAACTAATCCAGCATCAAGGTCCATATTTTAAATATATCTCCTATCTGATCAAAGGCTTCGGATGCGGCTCTATCCCTCCTCCATACTTTACACTGCAGTTCTGCACGCTTACAGCGCCGGAGCAAGTTATTGCCGTGAGAGCAAATTTCCTTTATAGCAAAGACCGAATAATTATAAATTAAGAGCAGTTCAACCAGCAGCGAGAACAAGAGGATTATTAGCAGCAGTGGGGTTTTATGCTGGGTCGGTTAAGGCAGCTATTACTCCCTGTTGTCGGCCGTCTTAGGCTGTGAATGGGACACAGTTTATATCAGTATTTTAGGAAGTGTCGCGGGGCACCTGAGACCCCATGAGAGCAGAGCGGACGGTAACCGGAGCAGATTGCTTCCAGGACACATTATATATAGTCAGGGCCTGATATAAAGGAGCAGCTGCAGAGAACGTCCCCCGTCAGGAAACAAGGATCTGACCCGGCCGGGAAGTCAGGAAACATTTCACTCCAGACTAATCCTTGGAAATGTCAGGAGAGGGGACTGTGCTGCAGCCAACTGTAACAAACCCTCAGCTCTTCCATACAGGCAGGCGTCCTTACGTCAGTGGTTAGTTCCATAGGACTACGATTTAGTTATACCCTTCACCCCCTTTGTTCCAGCAGCAGAGTACCCCCATTGTCCTGCAGAGGACCCACCGCCGACCACAGACATGGACCCCATTTTCCTGCAGAGGAGCGGAGTACCCGCTGCTGGGCACAGATAGGGACCCCTATCCTCCTGCACAGACTATACCCTGCCTAGACACGGTGGTAGCCGCCATGCACTTGGCCTCTTCATGTCTGATTTGCCAAATGCTTCGCTCTCCATCAGATCGATACTAAGAGAAGCGCGCTGACCACAGACGAGCCGTTGCAATGAGCGCCCTCACTGAGCAGCATCTGCTCCTGAATCGTGGGGGGATTTTAGGCACAAGAAACTGGACCCTTTCACGTCTTACCTGCTGCGGCCATCACATGTGTGATCCCATGCCCAGCACTATTCCCCTCATATAGCACAGGACAAATGTATGTCATACTGTTTATTTAATAGGCCACAGTGTCCCCCAAGGACCCCTCCTCCACTGTAAAGCCCTGTTCACATTACATCCGAAAAATCCACCGAAATGTACAGAGTCCACTGTGGAAACGCAGCATGTTTTACACCATTGGGATTTGAGAAATGTCCACAATGGCGGCTGCTATGAATTCACAATGCTCATCCTGGAAAATCCAACATGTCCGACCTGTGTGAACATCGGCGCCTGCTCTGCACCCAGCACGTACCCCGAACACCAAAGATGGGTACCCGTATATTCCGCAGAGTCTCCACTGCCTGACGGCACATGTCATTGACTCCAGGGTGATGTGACGATTGACGCAGGTTCATGCAATGCTGACCTGCACGTAAAAAACCATAACTGGACAGAGTAAAGGCGCACGCCGAGGAGCGAGTATCACACCAGGGCTATGGAGTCAGTAAGCCAATCCTCCGATAAAATGGACTCCGACTCAGCCAGCAGGTGTCAGAAGTAAAACTCTTCATTGCACAAAGTCTTTCCGACTTTTTGAATTTTTATGCCAGGCTGCAGCGGCCATAAAGTCGTCATCATTTCCACCCGTGAGATGACATCAGAGACGAGGGCCGCCGGGCCCAGAACTGCCCACATTTTTGTCTCAGGTGCACAGACACTGAAAACTGCGCCACCCTGATGAATAGGAGCCATAGCGCATATACTGGAAGTAATGTGAACAGGGCGCGACACGGACCCCAATAACTGAGCTGCAGCAGAGGAAGGGTCCTGTACACAGAGGGGAGGTATATAGTATATACCATTACATATGGCAGTGTCATAGTCCTAGCTAGTACATCTGATTGTCAGCATCGCAGATAAACCTACAGATTATTAATACCGGTCCACAGACACCCCAAGACGGATCTAAGGGGGAAGCTCGGGCACAAAGAGAAAAGTTCTGCAACCTTCTCCTCTGCTTTGTGCTTCGACTCGTCACCACTCCGATCTCTGCTTTCTAGCGAATAAAAATCGGTGGCTAGAAAGAAAATAACAGGTCAGTGTAAAGAATAAAATAATGTTTCCATTTACTGACCGGCAGCAGAGATCTGGACAAAGGCGAGAAATGGAAGCAACGCGTGTTCAAAGGCAGCAGAACTTCTCACTGTAGAGTGATTACATTTTGTTTTTTTACATAGGGCTGAGCCGGCCCTTTAAAAGGTTTTGCTCAATTTCGGGAACCTGTAAGATCCGCCATCATTCCTGTGATGAGCAAGTAGAAAGAGCACTTGGAATTTAGGCAATTAAGGTCCTGTGGTCGCTCCCCTGACGAGGTGCGGCACACTCACACAACGTCTGACAGGTCCTGTGCCGACACCTCGTAGTCCAGAGACAGAAAGTGGATCCAGTTCTGGAAAAATCCCTGACTGAACGTTCCCGTGTCCACAACCAGACCCCCGAGGATGCGACGTCCGCTCTTCTCCCGCAGGGCGATCCTCGCCTCTCGCTCTGTGACATTGTAGCTGATGTTCAGCAGCTGAATAAGCAGCAGGCAACCCAATCCAGCGGTGACAATGGCGCAATACCACACACACGTGAAGGCAAACGATGTGCTGGCAAAACACAGAACAGCTCACTAAAAGGGGAACTCCACCGACACCTATATATAAGGGCAGGAACTCTGCCACCAGTCAGCGAGAGACAGACATCACCCAACACTCAGCTCCCGAGCGATCAGAGAGGATCATTACCTGTAGTCATCATAGACTCCCGGACAGTAGAATAAGGCACTGAGCACACTGCGATCCCGACACACCGCGCCGAGCGTCAGCACCATCCCGTATACAGAGCAGAACTGGAAAACCACAAGCAGCAAAAGGAAGGACTTGTGGTTGTGAGATCCGATACAGTTATTAATCCTGCAAAAAAAAGAACATATAACTACTATAATACTGCTCCTATATGCAAGAATATAACTACTATAATACTGCCACTATATACAAGAATATATCTACTATAATACTGCTCCTATATACAAGAATATAACTACTATAATACTGCCCCTATAAACAAGAATATAACTACTATAATACCGCCGCTATGTTTGGGTTACCTGGTCTCCACTTACCACACACAGTGATGGTCCAGCCTCTGGACACAGCTCCCGCAGATTCGGCAGTGGCCGCTCCGTGGGGGTCTTAGGACTTGACAGATGCGACACCAGTTCTTCTCTGAGAGTAGATTTTCCTCTTGACCCTGAGGGGGCCGATCCTCAGATTTCCAGACCCCATTGGCTGACTCAGTCTTGCCCCTTGCGGACCCCCCTGGGCTGGACGTGTTCTTGTTGAGGTAGCCGGGATCCCGCTTTGCTTTTGCTAGACACAGAAGGATCAGCAAGAGGCCGCAAGTGATGGCTGAGAGGTGGCCCCAGCCGATGTGGCCCTTCAGAAACACCTCCTGCACAAAGTTATAGTACATGTAGGCCAGAGAGAAGAGGGCGAGGCTGAGGAACAGGAGGGTCTTGCCCTTGCGCTGGTGCATCAGCTGATAATACCAGATCACCAGTATGGGCAGAGAGCTGAGGACCACCACACCCAGGAGAACATGAAAAGCTGCCACATGGAGGGAGATGGGCAGCAGAACCAGCGGGGGCAGGATACTCAGATTAACCTTCCTGGCACCGCGAATCCACGGGACACGGAAGCGATCAGAGGCCGTCCCTATCACCCTCGCCAAGACTTCCGGCTGCAGAGACTTACAGGTGATCCATCTGGAGGAGGAAGAGCGGAGACCATAAAAGACCCAAAACAACCGGACCGAGGACACGAGGAGGCAGCAGCATAGTCACTGGTGACAAGCTACAGGCACAACGGGAAAGTCAGCAAGATTACAGCTCTAGAGCAAGCAGAACAGTGAGCGCTGCTCTGGGGTATAATACAGGATGTAACTCAGGAT
>VIAB01018669.1:18331-33322 GCA_009801035.1 Oophaga pumilio | reverse complement strand
TATATGATGTAATCTGTATAAGATGTGACATTGGCTTGCCCCCCTCACGTCATTTTTTAAAATTAATTAATATTTAATAAGTTTAAACAAGGTTAAAAACACTCTTTAGTACCATATGAAAGGTACTAACGTATACAACTTAATAATATGTAGAGGGCGGACATTAATCTAAGCTCTCCCTCCTATAACAACTATCCCTGAACTGCTTCTAGAAGACAGTGTGGTAAGCCTCGCATTACTAGGTCTTCTTTAAACCCGATGAAACAGCCAATCACAGTAATGTCAGTAGCCAACATGGCTATGGCATTACTGTGTATGGCGGTCAATCCCCTCATTTTTATTGGCTATCTAACAGCTGGAAACATGCGGGATGGGGACTCAAGCATGGCACTCGAGCACCTGCGATACTCAATTGGGTAACGAGCCTGCCCGCGCACCCTGATGCTCAATCGAGTATTGAGCAGTGTGTTGTGAATGGACTTGAAATGAGTTCTGAGCAGAGGCTCCCTCTGGTGGTTACAAGCGGTACTGGACTGTCCAGTGAAGATTGTGAGGAGTGGGAATCAGGTGTTACTGACTGGTCTTATATAAGGGAGTCGCCTTCCCATCAGAGTTGCCGGTGATCAATTGTTCTGGTCTCAATCCTTGAGTCCTGTTTCCTTTGTAGCTTGCTGTGTCGTGTCTGCATCTCCTGCTAACAGATAAGACATTTTCTTCTTTTTGTTTTTGTGCTTGATTTTTGCATTTTGTCCTGCACTTCTGTGGGGGCCTTCAGGGTCCCCTCCGGGGGCTTTTGCCCTCTCAGTTTAGTTCAGCCACTGATGTTTGTACTTTTGCTTTTTCCAGTTTTTTCAGTGGCTGCTGTTTTGATTTTGTTACACCAGAGAACTAATTTAGGTGGTAGAGGTCGTGTGATCTCAGGTGATTTTGAAATTAGTAGAGTTGGTGCTTTTCAGGGTTTTTTGGGATTGCAGTAAGTACCCTTCCTATCCTTTTCTATTTAGGTAGTTTGGGCCCCAACGTTTGCTCATACTATTTTCTGTCTGTGTCAGTATTTCATCTTGTCTAACCGCCATTACATGTTTGGGGGCTTTCTATGTTCTTTGGGGATCTGCTCCGGGGCAGATAGCTTTCCTCTTTCTATCTTTAGGTGTAGTTAGTTTCTCAGGCTGTGACGAGGCGTCTAGGACCAACGTAGGAATGCTCCACGGCTGCCTCTAGTTGTGGTGGTTAGTCAGGGTACTGCAATCTCATAGATTCCAACTTCTCTGGTGTATTGCCTTTTTACCTGCACTCCTCAGCTACCGAAACATAACAGCAGTGGCAAGCACACTCACTCATCACTTATGTCTTCCAGACCTGCAAAAAAGTAACCACAAGCCATTTTGCAGGCCACATGCATCTATTACGGCTCATTTCTAGAGCTGCCAGTTGCCTTATAAGCATAAAACATTCTTAATATAGATTTTATCTTTCTGTAACAGAAAACTGAAATGTTCTTCAACTGAGACATTCATCCAAACCACAAGCCAACCCTAAATCAAGCCATGAAGGTAACCTAAATTCCTCTTTACTTCTGCACCTTTTTTATTTTTTTTTTTCAATCATGGCTTAGATCAGTTGAGGAATCAGTTGAAGCATATGGATATCCAAGGAACTGCCTGGTTGTCCTTATTAGTATGGACAAAAAGTAGTATTAATCATTCAATCTAGAACACTAAGGAATTATTGTAAACAGGAGCTCTGTGTCCAACGAGCGGGAAAAACAGACTCTCAATGCCAAAAAGATAATTAATTGGTAGGTTTACAAAATGTGAATTGATTCTTACATAACAAACTCAGAAGTTCTTTACATATATCCTAATGAGAGCTGTGAAAGACAGAATGAAACTGACGTCCCTAGAGTGAGTTCTTGTCAGGCTAAAGAAAATATCATCAGGGCAAATTAGATATATATTTTAGAGTGATCAATATTTTATCTCAGTAGAGAAAATCCAATTAAACACGCTTATTGGTTCAACATGAAAGGATTTGGCAGGGAAAATAAATATTGTGGTTGGAGCGGGGAATCCTGATGGAAGTAACCTTCTTGACCAAAATTGTATTGATATAAAACTCAAGTGAAAGTGGTCCTATGGGAGACTTGTTATGTGGCTCTGAGAAAACCTTTGACATTTTTTAAAAATAAAGCTAACATGGAGGAACCCCAATAATTGACTGATATAAAATATAACTTTTAATGAAATACAGTTAAGAAGGGACAAACAACATTAAGTGACAAAGACCTTACCAAAAAGTGCTCACTACGTTCACCCTATAGATACTCCCTGCCTACCTGCGGAGGTTGGCACCCTATGAAAGACCTATATGAGAATGGCGTCGCTGCTCAACGGCGACTGGCCCTACTGTCCTGAAATGCCCTAGTGATAAGTGACGAATAATTAACTTTCATACCATCAAGGGACCTGAGGACAGTATTATATAGAGACAGTCAGAAAAAAGGAAAATCTGCTCAACAGGAGATATGATAGATGGATGTTGCAGGTCAGGGATTATCTATAGGGTGAACATAGTGTGCACTTTTTAGTATGTTATTTGTCACTTAATGTTGTTTGTCCCTTCTTAACATTATTTCATCAAAATTTATATTTTATATCAGTCAATCATTGGGGTTCCTCCATGTTAACTTTATTCAATTGAACCTTCTATATATAATTTCTCCTCATTTTTTAATGTACAAAGTGACAAAATAATCAGCAGCACAATTCATAGGATGTACAGCAGTCAATTCCCACAGTCCCCCACTTCTATATTTCTGGCAAGTATCATCCTTGTGGACAGTGACATGCCAGTGTAAGGAGACATATAGACCATGCAATTCTCCTCTGGAAAATTAAATATGCAAATTGTCTCCTCAGAGAGGAAGAGGAATTGAACTCTAGTATCACCTAGAGGAAGTAGCTGTTAGACACCAGGATTCTCCCTCTGTACAGGGTAGATCCGATTCGGTCTCAACCTCAGTGGATGCTGCTCAGCAAAGACGTCGGTCCCAGCGTCTTGCTCAGACTCGTGCTGTGCGCTCTCTTACTGCCTCCTCTCCAGGTGCAGCTATAGTAACTAGCAATAGACAGCGGCGAACACCCATTCCTGAGGCTAAGTCCAGGAGTCGCTCTACTGAGCATGCTCATGATGTGGCGACCTCTCATTGGTGGTCGGTTGTCAGCTGTTCAGGTTCTGCGCCGGCTCCGGATTAGTCCGCTAGCAAGGTCCTGTCTGACTGGACTTAGGCGCAGTCTTTAAAAGGATATTTTGGGCGCCCGTCGGTGCACTAAGATCTCTTATATTGCTGTGTGTGTGTAGGTGGGACAGTTGCCTAGCACCTGCACCGGGCGACAGCATCGCATGTTTCACAGACCATGTGACAGAGCAGGCTCAATCACCAGCATAGCAGGGGGTGAGTTTAGGGATCTCAACTAGCGTCTTTATCAGCTAATAGTCCTGTGATGTCTAACAGGGTAGGGTATAGCTCAGAATGCTCTTTCTTTGTACCGCTCTGTGGAGCAACCGAGTAGGTACTTTGCACTCTTCCCACACGGAGTGACTTTTAACTCCAAGTGTGTTCGGAGCTTGCACACAGCATCGCTCCGCCATTGTCTCTAGCTGCAGTTCTTCCATCACCACACGGTGGACCCCGGGTTGCGATCGCACCTTCTTTTAATTTATATTTGCTGCAATCCACAAATCCTAACATTATCTTAGCACCAGGGTCTGGCTAGCATTGGTAGACAAGCAACATTTACAGCGGTACATCCAGCAGCTGGAGGGCAGGTTGTCCTCCCTTGAGCGCACAACCACAGCCATTGATGTTACCGCAGTAGCGGCTCATGCAGCCACTGAAGCTGCGTTTCGTGTATCTGCTGCCATGCCTGTTCCGTATATCTCACATTTCCCCCACCTGATAAGTTCTCGGGTGACAGTAAAGTCTGTAGGGGATTCATGAACCAGTGTGCTATCCATTTGGAGCTGCTGGCGTCACGTTTTCCATCTGAACGAGCCAGTGGAGGACATGGAGGTTTTTCGAGCTGTACCTAAGTGTCGTTCCACTCGCACACCTTCGACCTGCCATGTCTGTAGGCCATTATGCCAATAAGAAGCCCCAGCAGCAGGGAAAATGACCGCATCTAGTGGCTATCGGAGGAGGCTCACCTGACACGGTGGCATTGTATTCCAAATTAACCTTTTAGGCGACATTTGCCTATGGCTCGTTTGTGTGGACTCTGGTGCTGAGGGTACCTTTATGTCCTCTGCCTTCGCCCAACAGCACACAATACCTCTAGTCTTGCTCACCAAGCAAATCACTATTCGAGTGGTAAATGGGTCTGCACTGCCTTCTCAGATCACACATCAGACCATTCCTCTTTCCCTTGCCATATCCCCAAAACATCAGGAGATAATTTCTTTGCTGGTCATTCCTGAGGGTATTGATGAGGTATTGTTAGGGATATTTTGGCTGCGTCATCATTCTCCTCACATTGACTGGTCTGCGGGGAGCTTATTAGGATGGATTGGATCGTGTGAGGGAAGGTGTCTGGGGTCCCAGACTCAGGTCGGTTCTTCGGAGGTCACCACAGATCTAACCTCGCTCCTTAAGCATTACTGGCAATACACGGACGTGTTGTCCAAAAAAAGCAGCAGAGACACTTCCACCTCATCGCCCCTATGACTGTCCTATAGATCTCTAGCCAGGTTCTGAGCCTCCCTGGGGACGTGTCTATCCTCTATCACTCCCGGAGACTGAGGCTATGTCCCAATATATCAAGGAGAATTTGGATAGAGGGTTTATTAGAAAATCAGTGTCTCCTGCTGGGGCTGGGTTTTTCTTTGTTCTGAAGAAGAATGGGGAACTGTGACACCACTTGGGGAAACGAGAACCTAAAGTGGACCCTCTGGACCGTGGAACAGACCTACCCCTGAACGAGCTGACCTAGTGGAGACCAACCCCTATTCAGGGACTGCCAGGGGCAAGCCCAGAGGTCACTGGACCACGGCGGCCAATACCAAGTGGGGCGGCTCAGATAGAGAGTAGGACGAGGAATAGAGGGAAAGCGCACGAGGACGGTGGACACAGTAGAACAGGAACCAGTATAAAGGAACCAGGAGCAGCGGACACGGATGACAGAACAGGAATACGGGAGAGCAGCAGCGGGAGACAACTGCGGAGAGAGAGAGAGTGTTAGAGGGAAGAGGAGTATGGGACCAGGACAGGGTACAAATATATGGACTTGCAGGGTACTGGCACAGCGGCGCACGAGGTACGAGCGAGCAGCGCAGCGTACTAGGCAGAGTGCAGGGCAGAGTACAAGACTGAGTGCAGGGCATGAGCATATAGCGCACGGGACAAGAGGAAGTAAATACAGACCTGTGACACTAGCAGAAGGTTATATGACTACCAGGCACCTCCACTAAAAGGAGGCAGCCTGAAATACTGCACGCCTTAACCGGATTGGCTATAGGGGATTTACGGGTCCGGGAATCCGAGGGCAAAAGGAGCTGCAGAGGTGCACTCGAGGGTGCATGCGCAGATGCCGGGATCCTCCTGCACAGCACGGGACCGGAAGCTGGGGAGGAGCAGAGTGGGGACGAGCGAGGACAGCGTGCGGGGACCCGGAAGAAGAGACGGCGGTGCGACCACCCGGGAGAGCAGACACAGCAGTGGTAACAGGAACTGTGTCCATATATTGACTACGGGGGGGTTAAATGCTATGACCATCAAGAATAATTACCCTCTGCCACTCATCTTGGAGCTCTTCGACGGGTTGCGAAGGGCTAGGGTATTTGCTAAGCTAGATCTGCGAGGCGCATAAAACTTAATATGTATTCGCAAGGGGGATGAATGGAAGACCATGTTTAACACACAGGACGGTCATTATGAGTATTTGGTAATGCCGTTCAGTCTTTGTAATGCCCCTGCCGTCTTCCAAGACTTTGCTAACGACATCTTTCAGGAGTTGTTATCCACCTCGGTAGTAGTATATTTGGATGATATACTCATTTACTCTCCAGATATTGACACCCACAGAAAGGATGCCTGTAAGGTCTTTGAACTTCTACGTGCGAATTCCCTTTATGAGAAGTTAGAGAAGTGTGTGTTTGAGCAGGAGTCTTTGCCTTTCATGGGGTATATTATCTTGGCCAAAGGGTTGGCTATGGATCCTGCCAAACTGGAGTCTGTGATGAACTGGCAGGAGCAGCATTCCCTGAAAGTGGTGCAGCACTTTCTGGGATTTATCAACTACTACTGTCAGTTCATCCCTCACTTCTCCCCCCTCGTCGCACCGTTGGAAGCCCTCACCAAAAAGGGAGCTAATCCTAAACAGTGGTCAGAGGAGGTCTCCAAGGCTTTTACTTCGGTGAAGTCTCACTTCGCTAGGGCTCCCGTGCTACATAGCCCCAATGTGGATAAGCCCTTCATATTGTAAGTATATACCTCTTCCGTCTGTGCTGGAGTGGTCCTTTGTCAGAAGGACACTCAGGGTCATAAACATCCATGTTTTTTCTTTTCTAAGACCTTCACACAGACGGAGAGAAACTATTCTATCGGGGACAGGGAGTTGCTACCCATTAAGTTAGCCTTCTCTGAATGGAGACATCTCCTAGAAGGGGCTCGATATCCCTTCCAAGTGTTCACCGACCACAAAAATCTGCTGTATCTACAGACGGCTCAGCGGTTGAACTCTCGCCAGGCCAGGTGGTCCTTATTCTTCTCCCGCTTTAATTTCACCCTTCATTTTCTCTCCGGGGAGAAGAACCTACAGGCCGATGCTCTTTCCCGTTCCATTGTCTCCTCTGTGGAGGAAAACGAGCCTTGGCTTATTGTTCCATCTGAGAGCTGGTGGACTGTAGCTCCGGTTTCGCTTGAATCGGGGCAAGACCCTGGTAACACCAAAACTGTGGCCAGAGGTCCTTTCGTCAGCTCACACGTCTAAGTTGGGTGGACATTTTGGGACCAAAAGGACGTCTGAGCTTCTGGCAAGGTCATATGGGTGGCTGCAAATGGCACATGACGTTAGGGACTACGTCCAGGCGTGTGTCTCCTGCGCCAAGAATCTGCCTTCCCGGCAGAGGTCCGTGGGCTTGTTACACCTCCTGCCAGTGGCAGATAGGCACTGGGAAATGGTCGGGATGGACTTCATTGTGGGCTTGCCCAAGTCTCGTAATAATACTCTCATTTGGTAGTCACCAACCATTTCTCAAAGATGGTACATCTAGTTCCTCTTCCGTGGGTACCGTCAGTACGGGCCTTAGCTGCGCTTTTTTTGAAACACGTCTTCTGTCTTCATGGGATGCCTGACAGGATAGTCAGTGACCGGTGTCCTCAGTTCGCTTCTTGGTTCTGGAAAGAGCTTTGTCGGCAGCTAAGTATCGAGCTTAATCTTTTTTCTGCATACCACCCCGAGATGAACAGATTGATAAAGAGGGCCAATCAAACCTTGGTCACGTATCTACGGCATTTTGCCTCTGCCAGGCATGATGACTGGGCATCCTTACTGTCCTGGGCAGAGTTTGCTCTTAATAATGCCGTCGCCGACTCTATTATTATTATTTTTATTATTATTATACATTTATATAGCGCCATTTATTCCATGGCGCTTTACATATGAAAAGGGAAAAATATAGACAGATACAATAAACATGTGCTAGACAAGGGACGCATAAGTACAGAAGGAGAGAGGACCCTGCCCGCGAGGGCTCACAGTCTACAGGGATGGGTGAGAATACACTAGGAGAGGGTAGAGCTGGTCGTGCGATGGTTCAGTACACTGAGGATCATTGCAGGACTCTACAGGGCAGACTCCATTCCTCCTCAATTATGGTCAGCATCCGCGTATTCCTGTGCCCATGCCCGTTTCATCTACCAACTCTAGGGTCATGGACTGGGCCGTGGAGGCTCGTGACATCTGGGACCAGAGACAGGATGACATCAAGGCCTCTAAGGAGAGAATGAGGGTCTCCACTGACACTCATCGCCGCCCCGCTCCCGTCTTCATGCCCGACGATTTAGTGTGGCTCTCAGCTAGTAATATCAAGCTACATGTAGAGTCTGCTAAGTTCGCTCCTCGCTTTCTAGGTCCTTTAAAAGTCCTTGAGCAGGTAAATCTTGTAGTGTATCGATTGTCTTTTCCGCCGCACCTGAATATCACCGACACCTTCCACATCTGCCTCTTGAAGCCCGTTCATATGTCTCGGTTTTCTGAGTCATCTGCTGAGACTTAGGGCACGTCCTCTGATGATTTTGTGGTGAACGCGATTGTCGGTTCCAAGGTGGTGCGTGGTAAAAAGTTTTTTTTGGTCGATTGGAAGGGTCTTGGGCCGGAGGATAGAACCTGGGAGCCAGTTGAGCATATCCGTGCCCCTCAGCTTATTGCAGCCTTTGAGCGTAGCAATGCTTGCCAGGGGGCGCTAGGGAGGGGGGTCATGTTAGGCACTTGGTTTCTCCCTCTGCACAACATAGATCCCAAGCCTTGTCTTCTTCTGCGGTCTCCCATTCGGTCTCAACTACAGTGGATGCTGCTCAGCAAAGACGTTGGTCCCAGCGTCTTGCTCAGACTCATGCTGGGTGCTCTGTTACTGCTACCTCTCCAGGTGCAGCTATAGTAACTAGCAATAGACAGCAGCGAGCACCCATTCCTGAGGCTAAGTACAGGAGTCACTCTACCGAGCATGCTCGTGAGGTGGCGACTTCTCATTGATGGTCGGTTGTCAGCTGCTCAGGTCCCGGGCCAGCTCCAGATTGGTCCTTTAGCAAGGTCCTGTCTGACTGGACTTAGGCGCAGTCTATAAAAGGATCTTTTGGGCGCCCGTCGGTGTGCTAAGATCTCTTATATTGCTGTGTATGTAGGTGGGACAGTTACCACCCTGGCTGAAAGTGTGCTGTTACTGGCACTGCAAATTTGGTTCTCGTCAGGCAGTGTATGAGCTTAGCACCTGCACCGGGCAACACCATCAAATGTGCATGTTTCACAGACCGTGTGACAGGGCAGGCTCAATCACCAGCATAGTGGGGGGTGAGTTTAGTGACCCCAACTAGCATCTTTATCAATGAATACTCCTGTGATGTCTAACAGAGTATAGCTCCGAGTGCTCTTTCTTTATACCGCTCTGTAGAGCAACCGAGAAGGTACTTTGCACTCTTCCCACATGGAGTGACCTTTAACTTCGAGTGTGTTCGGTGCTTGCACGCAGCATCGCTCCGCCATTGTCTCTAGCTGCAGTTCTTCCATCACAGCACGGTGGGTCCCGGGTTGCGATCGCACCTTCTCTTAATTTATATTTGGTGTGATCCCCAAACCCTAACAGTAGCAATCCTAAAAGTCAATAACGGCCCTTTAGCGAGCCTTGACACAAGACTTAGAATAAAAGCCAAACTAGTATCTCAATTTTCAGGAATGTATTTTAGGGTGTTGCCCCTCGTCAGTGTAAAGCATGAGATTTGTTTTGGTCTGTATGAGAGGCCCTGTACAAAATGAGTCTACAAATTGAGATTCTGGTTTGGCTTTTATCATAAGTCATGTGACAAGGCTCGTTAAAGATTTAACATTGATATTTAGGATTGCTAATTCCAATAAGTGGCACTAAAGTTCAAGTCCTCTTTATCTCTGAATTTGCTTATCTAATTTTGAAGATGAGTATTGCATGGCCTATAAGCCTCTTTACACATGTATGTCAGGCATGTCACTCTCCATAAAGAAAAACGTTACCTCTTAGACCCCAGTCAGAAGCCTCTCATACATCAAAATCAGATCTCATGCTTTGAACTATGGAGGGACAACACCTCGAAACACGTGTATGCAAATTCAGATTCTGGTTTATCTTTTATCCTAAGTCATAAAGGCATAGGGTCAATAAAGGGCTGATATTGACTTTTAGGATTGCTGTTTCCAATATGCAGAGCTAGAGTTCGAGTCAGTTTGCATGGCAGGTTGGGAAGATACTGGAGCACCCAGACGTACACCATGTGATCAAGAAGACAACATGCTCAAACTTCTTGGCCTACTGTTCAAGTTACTATAAATCTATTGTATATATATTAAATAAAATGTATTTGATTGAGACTTTAAAGGGAACCTGTCATATCAAATAATGCTATTAACTTGCAGAAATGTTAAGGTTAATCCAAAGGTTAATAGCGGTAGGAAGATGCCCAGCCAACATAATGAAAGTGTGACACCTGGGTGAAAATTTACTTATCCCTCCCAGGAGCCACCGGCTTTTAGTCATGCAGTCATATAGTACTACATTAAGTACTAAAACTATCAAAATGTAAGTATTCTGAAGTCTTGCAATATATAGAACTAATCACGGACCCCAATGAAGCTCAGACAATAGAAGGCTGGTAATAACCAAATCTGGACAGAAAGACATATAATAATATTTACCCAAATATAGAAGACATTTAAAGAGTACCCAATGAATAGAAAATACCTATAAATTACTGCTTAAACCTAAAGAAATACTAAACAATACACATCTGTAAATATAAAATTGTATTAAGAACAAAAAATATATAAACAAATACTTAAATAAAAAAGTTGAAAACAACCCAGAAAAAGGGGACACTGTAGTAAATGGTAAATCACACAATGGTCTAATGTAATCAATCAAATATATAATATGCCAATCAGCCAGTAAACGTACAATGCAAACACGTATACATGAAAGTGGGGAACATGATGATTTAGAAACTGAGCAGCATAAATAAACTGAATTGAAAAACTACTAGTTTGAGAATAAACTACTCAAAGAGAACGCCTAACAGTGTCCAGAAACAAAAGAGCAAATTTACCCATAACAAGTCATAATTCATGGACTAAGGGAATATCACACTGCCCTGTAACCCGACGCGTGTTTTGCGTAAAGCTTCATCAGGGGGTACTGGGGTAGATGATTGATAGCAGAATAATTCATCTGCACCCAGTGATCACATTCTAGCACAACCAATGAGCATCCAAATGGATGACACATCTTATATGCTTCTGTTTTAAGTTTTTAAGTAAATTAAAGACAAGTCTAGGAAACAGCATTTTAGACAGCACATTCTTCAAAACAGACTGAATACATAATTAAATAGAACTCTATACCTAAAGCCCCAAATGTTTAAACTCAATCTCTGGAGTCATCATACAATGCTCATTTTTATATCAGGATTATGCAACCATTCTCACATAACAATAAATACACCAGCCTCATCAGGCTTAAGAGATTTATTTTAAGGCGTGTGCTGTTTGTATTGTGAAATCTGGTAACAAGTCTCCTTTAAAATCTCAATTTTTTTTTAGTACATTCTTAATAGCAAAAAAAACCTTAAAGAAATGTTAAAAGATATTTGTTCTAAATGTTGCAGTTTTAAAACAGAAACAGCAGGATCAAATATTGGTCATCCTTTAGCTCTAACTTGAGTGACAAGTATAATTTAAAATTATTTTTCCTGTCCTACATATTTGGGTTACACATATACGCTTTTCACTTATTGCTCTCATACAGACTTGTCCTATAAATGGTGAGGACAAATATTTGTCATGTTTCATACAGACAGAATATTGAATAACTGTCCAGTTAGACAAAATTGCTACGGTCTGGATCCTCGGTATGTGTTACTTAGCCTGTAACCTTTCAGAGCACAGCAGTAATAAGAGAAAAATATGTGTTAGCATGTCCTGAAAACTACAGCAGTGGTCGAGAGAGGTAACTAGGTCATTGAATATGGTGCCTTTAATAGAAAAATATATTTTTAAGACATAACTGTCAGAAACTCAAATATAAGGTCAATGTCAACCCCATCTGCTATTAACAATGATGTAATGTAAAATAGACATTATATATCAATCTTAATACAGTTTTCCAATTTGTAGCCTGCGTATCATATTCATTAATTGTTGCAGTCTAATTTAGAATCATTATATATTACTTTTTGTTACAGTTTTTCTGTTTTTGTTTTTTTAATTAGTTTTTTTCTCAATTAAATTTAATATTAAAGATGATCTATCATCAGATTACACAACACAAACAGCATAAATTAATAAATACAGTTGCTCTCTCAGACCTAATGAGGCTGATGTGCTTACTATGCAAATACATGTCAGAATGGTTGTGTAGCTCTTAAACGTTTTTGCTTTATTGACAGCTCCTCAGAGTCACTTTCTCTGCTGCTCCTAGCCTGATTGACAGCTTCAGTGTCACTTTTCTCTGCTGCTCCTAACCTGATTGACAGTTACTCAGTGTCTCTTCCCCTTTCTGCTCCTAGCCTGATTCACAGTTCCTGTTCCTATGTGTTTCTTCTCCCTTCCTCTCCTAGCCTGACTGACAGTTCCTCAATGTCGTTCCGATTTCTGTTCCTAGCCTGATTGACAATTCCTCTGCATCACTTCCCCTTTCTGCTCCTAGCCTGATTGACAGTTCCTCAGTGTTTCTTCTCTCTGCTGCTCGTAGACTGATTGACAGTTCTTCAGTGTCTCGTCTCCATGCTGCTCCTAGCCTGAGTGACAGTTCCTCAGTGTCTCTTCTCCTTGCTGCTACTAGCCTGATTGACAGTTCCACAGTGTTTCTTCTCTCTGCTGCTCGTAGACTGATTGACAGTTCCTCAGTGTTTCTTCTCTCTGCTGCTCATAGACTGATTGACAGTTCTTCAGTGTCTCGTCTCCATGCTGCTCCTAGCCTGAGTGACAGTTCCTCAGTGTCTCTTCTCCCTGCTGCTACTAGCCTGATTGACAGTTCCTCAGTGTTTCTTCTCCCTGCTGCTCATACACTGATTGACAGTTCCTCAGTGTCTCTTCTCCCTGCTGCTCATACACTGATTGACAGTCCCTTGGTGTCTCTTCTCCCTGCTGCTCCTGTATGGTTTAGCCAAGGCAGTAGTCGTGACTGAGGTAAATGGGCCAGGCATGCCCCCGGCCTCCCCTCACATACACATCACAGTTCTCTGTCAGCATACCTGTTGCTTCATGCTTCACACTGTCAGGGCTTTCTCTAGATGGGAGAGGATTCTCTCCAGACACTGGTTCACAAACTGAGACACCGTCCAGCTCCAACTTTAAACGAGTAACTTTACTGTTATCTTTTCTCATTCCATTCAGATCAATTACAGCAGACACAATGGTTTCCACACAGTTTGCCTCATCCATTTTCCCTGTGCTTTTCCTGACATCCTTCAGCGTGTACCCGGGTCATCCTGTACCGAGCGGCATCACAGCGTCCTCCCTCTTCAGTTCTACCACTTTCATGAGTTCCCCTGCCCATTTCACCCAGATAAAGGGGCATCTGCCCACATAGTAAGCTGCCACATGATGAGCGACCTGTGCTGCAGTACTGCCGCCAGCTTTCCTGCTACAATCTGTCCTGCTGCAATCTGTCATAATCTGCACTGTTGCAATCTGTGGCCCTCAGGCCCTGAATGGCTGGGCTCTTGTCTTCAAACGTTATAGGGCAAACAGCCCTGTCAGGGCTCTCTGACCCAACTGACTAAAATGCCTAATGTTCCCCGGCTTACCCACAGTTAGCCCCTCCTACATTAACTATTGACACTAGGAGCATCAATATATCCCCATCTGGTGGACTGAATAGGGTACTACGCTTTCACTACAACAAGGCAATACAATACATCATATTAGAATACATTAATATATACATTTAAGACAACATACAGTATATACATGTGGTGAAAGGGTGAGCCCGCTACACGCCTTACATTCCTAGCCTGACAGTTTTTCAGTGTTTCCTCTCACTGCTGCTCCTAGCCTGATTGACAGGTCCTCTTAGTTTCTTCTCCCTGCTGACGCTTAATCTCCACCCACTTACCCTGCCTAATAGACATAGCAAAAAACTCTTTACATTTTTAAAATTAACCATACTAAAGGGATTTTACTCAATGTCTCTTCCCCTTTCTGTTCCTAGCCTGAGTGACAGTACCTTGGTATCTATTCCCCTTTCTGTTCCCCTTTCTGATTGTCAGTTCCTCAGTGTTTCTTCTCTTTGCTGTTCATAGCCTAATTAAAAGTCTTTCAGTGTTTCTTCTCCCTGCTGCTGCTTAATCTCCACCCACTTAACCTGCCTAATAGATATAACAAAAGACTAAAGGGATCTTACGAACTCTAAAAATCATAATATGGTAATATATTTTGATTATTGTTAAAAAATAATGGTAGTGATCAGGGTTTTGAAATGGTAAATATACAAAACACCTAACAGTAAAAAAAAATAGCACATTTTTAATATATCTATAAAAGTATCACTGTCTCTGTCACTTGCATCCAAGGAGTTAACAAGTATCTATTACACATTTTCTTCCATGGGGGTTCTCAGTCTCATGCTGTGCTTTCGAAACAGAAATATCAAGGGTAGAGATGGATAGATACAGTAATTACAAGGCGAACAAGTGATGGGAATGCTGCAGACATTGTGATCATTCATCTATATATAACTCCGGAGCCACCAAAATGATTGGGGGAACTGAAGACCACATTAGATTACAGATCATGTGTCTTGGCTGCAACAAAGAGGTAAACTTGTGAGAACATGATGGTGACAGATCGCTCACCAATTACATATTTAATAAAGCCCTGACTATATTACTTGACCCTTATTTACAATTTAATGTAAAAGCTCTTGGACGATCTTTTAAGATTTTTTTTTCCAGCTTTGCCAGGCATTGATGTGGATGAGCATCAACTTAATTTTCCAGGCCATAAGTGTGTGGAAAATCAAATTTATTGATGACCAGTATCTGCTTGAGATCAATCTCAGGTAAAGGACGAAGTGAGTGGGAGATAAGGAGCAGGAACGAGCATCAGCTCAACAGACATTAGACTAACAGCTGTATGTGTAATAAAGGAGAAATCGACAAAGGCGGATTGCTATGAGTAATAATGAGCACACATATAGTAGATAATAAACAAGATAGATAGACAGACAGACAGACAGACAGACAGACAGATAGAC
>VIAB01018668.1:0-10472 GCA_009801035.1 Oophaga pumilio | reverse complement strand
ATGAGAAGGTGTGTCCAAACTTTTGGTCTGTACTGTATCTTGTGACTTAGGGACATGAATATTCAAAGTTTGAAAATTGCAACATTTTTGAAATTTTCACTAAATTTCCATTTTTTTTCACAAATAAGCAAAAAGAAATTTTACAACTATCATGAAGTACAATGTCACTAGAAAACAATCTCAGAATCGGTGGGATCTGTTGAAGCGTTCCAGAGTTATTTCCTCACAAAGTGACAGTGGTCAGAATTATAAAAATTGGTCTGGTCATTAACGTGCAAACCATCTTTGGCGGTAAAGGGGTTAAACTGTTATTGGGCGATTATTATATAATGCTTGTAAACTAATTGCTCATTACTAGATCCAACTCTCATCGCCTGCAAAAAGAAAATTAATTTACAATACAAAGTAATGCAGCTATTATATGTGAACATTATATTTATCAAAAGAGAGGTGTATATGGTAAGCATGAAAAATTGGGTCTCTGTTGCTAAACTTCCCAGGACTTGCTTCAGCCAACATGTTGTTGGGCGGAGACATTCCTTTGTGCCGGATAGGACCATAGCCAATGATCAGTCGTGTAGCATTATGTAATCCAATATGTCTTAAAGGTGATCTTATTAATTGCTTCATATGAATATGGTCAGCATAACTACTACTGGTACAATCCTTCTGTAATACAATTAAATAAAAACCACTTAATGAATGTTTTTCCAGAAGTCTTGTTCAGATGCAACTTTGCAAACTTTAGTCTTGCTGCCATGTTTTCTAAGAAATAACAGGTTTTCCTGGCAAACCTTCCGAACAAGCCACACATGCTTTTTTTTAATTGTACTGTTATTAACTTAAGCATTTACCATGAAGCATCCTGTTGAGTCTGAGCTTTAGCTCTTGGGTATTTTGCAATTTTTCGGAGCATTGCACTGTCTGACTTCTATTATTTCCCTCACTGGTAGTTACCAATGTTGGCTTGCCTGAAACAATCACTGTGTGCAGAGAATGTTCAGGCAAGCCAGCCCGATTCCTTACCAGTTTAATGGCAGGGGCATGTAAAACCAGTGAGTGGAGCAGTGCACTAAGCCTTTGGTCAGGTCAAGGGTACAACGAGCAACATGTCTTACATTTGGGTTGACTGCTGGCTTGACATACAAATTGCACTAAAAACTATGTGTAGATATAGCCTGACAGGGATTATCCATACCTCGCACCAACACAGATGCAGTGGAACATTTGCCTGTTTGTGAAACTGTCCCAGACATCTGTATGTTGCGGCTGTTATGTAAAGTCGAAAACCGTAGATGTAGTGGTTGTGTAGGGAGACCACAGCTCATCATTCCGGCTGAGTCTTGTCACCATAATGTCAATAGACTGCAGAGTGGATCAGCTCATCATGGTGTGACAAAGTCACTGGCATAGTGCTGGAGGGGAGATATGTTTCACTGAGGCTATTAGCTTTAGTGAATGAAATCCAGAAGTTTGCTCCAGCACACTATGTGTTGAGAGGAGTTAATTGGCAATTTTAAGTGCTGGGTTTTCGTGGATAACCTTCGAGCGGGTGGGAGGTTGTCCATCTTATCTCCATCCCGCGGCCGATATGGAGCCCCTGAGCAAGATGCCGATATAGTTGAAAGCAGTGATGGAGGACAGAGCATCATGTGACACTCTCTCTCCCATAACTCTGCCTCTGACTCAGCATGTGCCAGTAGTAGAGCTGATCAGACACTGAGACACTCTGCAAATGCCGGAGCAGCAGTGGAACGAGGAGAGGTAAGTATTCTGTGTGTTTCTGCATTAGTGTGTGTGTGTCTGCTGCACTATACTGTGCTGTGTGTGTGTCTGCTGCACTATACTGTGTGTGGGGGGCTGCATTATACTGTGTGTGGACTGCACTATACTCTGTGTGTGGGGCTGCACTATACTGTGTATAGGGATGCATTATACTCTGAGTGGGCTGTTTTATACTCTGGGGAGCCTGCATAATACTCTGAGGGGGCTGCTTTATACTGTGTGTGTGTGGGGCTGCATTATACTCTGAGGGTGCTGCATTATACTCAGGGGGCTGCACTATACTCTGAAGAGGATGCATTATACTGTGTGTGGGGGCTGCATTATTCTCTGAAGGGGCTACATTATACTGTGTATATGGGGGTCTGCATTATACAGTGTGTGTGGGGCAACATTATACTATGTGTGAAGGGGCTGCACTATACTGTGTGTTTGTGGGGGGTGCTGAATTATACTGTGTGGGGGTGGGGGCTACATTATACTCTGAAGGGGCTGCATTATACTCTGAGGGGGGGTACATTATACTCTGAAGGGGCTGCATTATACTGTGTGGGGGGTTGAATTATACTGTGTGGGGGGCTGCATTATACTCTGAGGGGACTGCATTATACTCTGAATGGGCTGCATTGTACTGTGTGGGAGGGTGCATTATACTGAGGGGGCTGCATTATGCTCTATGAAGAGGGCTGCATTATACTCTATCAAGGACTATGGGGAGGTCATTTTAATATATGCACTATATGGGACCTACATTGTACTATATTGAGGGCTATCTATACCCATCATTCTTCTTCAACCGGAGTAAGGGTAGGTGCACAAAGCTGCTGGTTTTATGCTGCGTAAATGTGCGGCGTCCAGATGTTACAGCATATGGATGGCATTTCAAGAAATCCCATGTCCACTATGCTTTCACAGATGCCCGCAGCGCACCCGCAGAGACGGACATGCGGCGCATCTCTCCAGACCGCAGCATGTCAATTTATCTTGTGGAGACGCGAGCCTCCGCAAGATACATTTCACCCGTACAATGTATTGGACGTGGTGATTCCGCACAGTTCAGTGAACACATGTGGATTCACCTGCGTTCAATAGCCGGTAGTGCTTTGAATGCAACGGACATGTGTTGCGTCCAAAGCGCTGCCAATTACTGAGCGTGTACACCTACCCTAAAGAGGCCAGGAAGCAAGCATCAAACTACTTTAATATTGTCGATTGCACTTGTTTAGCGGCCTGAACTCAGCGCATGTAACTACAACCAAAATGTTTCTGTGTGATGGTGCAATATGTGAGCAATTGGGGCCCCATTTTGTCTAAAATCGGCCCTGCCCAGGGTGTGGTCTGGCATTTAAATAGTCGGTCTTCCGAGGCATTCAGTCTTTGGTAAGCCTGGAGAGTGGAACTCCAGCGCTGTGTCCTGACAAGGAAGCTGAACCGGTTTATTTTGGGTTTTCCTGAATGGGCGGATCCCTCCAACCAAACAGGTTGTGATGTGCTGTATATTATGCTTTGTTTCTCCTTTGGCCAGGAAGGCTTTGCTTATTTTTGCTAACTCTGCACTAATGCAGCACCCCTAATATACCAGTGAAAGTCTTAAAGAGACAGTGTTACTTTGTCTACCTGCTTGTGCAGCTGAATGAGCCGATCCACTACAATGGGAATGAAGCAAGAACAGTAATTTTTTATTTTAGCCCATGCCTTAGGATGTGTTGGAGGAGCACAAGAGGGGGGGTACTGTTGGGGCATCCTAGTGTATGTGTGGGGGATGGCACCCTGGAGGCATCATTCTGCACGAAGAGGTATCATGCTGTATGGGAACCCTAAAGGGCTTTAGAACAGGCACTATTTTTGTATGGACCCACACAAAGACCTGGGTGGATTTAGTAGTATGGCTTAGTAATAGAAAAAATGCCCCTCTTTCCTATATTTTAAAGCTGGGAGGTATAATTATCTCACAAAACATTTTTACACCAAAAGTATGTTTTAAAGGTAAATTGTGTTTAGAGTTTTTAGGAAAAGAAAACACCTTTTTATTCTTTTGCTTCATTGTGCCCCATTGATCCTGCTCTAATCCGTTCACCTTCAGGACCTCTGGTGACAGAATCGTTCTTCGCTCTCGTCTGTCAATATATTCCTTTCCTATCTGGAAGGTAGATGTTCCTCTCAAGTATTGCTCCTTTCCTGACAATCAGGATCACTATGGAGAAAACTGGCCATGAGGAGCGTGACTGAGCTTGTGTCTATCAGCCCTCAGTCCAGTTCACTCCTGGAACCTCTGGTGGCTCAATTGTAGGTAAATCAAGAAAGGCACATTCAGCCCATGAATGGCAGCGCTTCCCAGGACTCACATCCAAAGATGATATTTCATATTTTTTTATTTGATAAGTTAAAATAGAGGAGATACAACACGTTTCGGATACAGTATATATCCTTCATCAAGTATCATAAAAACACAATACAAATCCTAATAGTACAAAATTCAGTTATATATAGTAGCAAACCTTTTATCCCAGTCTCAGACACTTGATTTATGGTGTGGGTCAAGTTCGGGAACACACCCACTGATTGATCCAACCTTGACAACATAGATGCAAGAAGAAAGAAAAAAAAAAGAAGAAAAAAAAACAACGTTCAAACTCTCTCTATGATATCATTCAATCCATGATATCATTCAATCCATTTGGCTATAATGTTCACAGACGATATATCCAAAACGTTTCTTTCCGGTTTAAAAGAGCATTCCTATTTGCAACACCAGAGGTTATCTGTTCCCCCGGAGTCACTGCTACAGTTGAGTCTTTGTGAAATCTCAAAGACCTCACGAGTATTATTACATTTGATAGTTTTTGCCCCTTGATCTAGGATCCCACAGGTACAACATTTTTTGGAGGTGCATTTAAAAACTCCGGTTCCTTTAAAAACAGCATTTGAAATTTGATCCGTACTTTGTTTTTTAATGTTTCGTCCTGTTTTTTTAATTTACTGGGGGCCATCAAGTTTTTCAAAGTTTTCCCCATTCTATATGTAATCCCTGGTTTATCAGGGAGATGTTTTCCCAAAATAGGGTCACGCTTCAAGATATACCAATATTTTGAAAGCACAGTTCTTATGACTTTATTTCCCCTATTGAATGTTGTCACAAAATTCAATTTCCAGCGATCATCACTTTTTTCTTTACCAATAGTCAAATTATCCCCCTTCCTATTTTTTCCTTTTAAACATTCCTTCTGTGTTTTTATTTTGTTATCCCTATATGCACCATTTATCAAATTTTTGGGGTAACTTTTTTCCTTAAATTTTCTTTTTAGAATTTTAGACTGAGCTACATAATCAGATTCTCTCGTGCAATTCTTTCTTATACAAAAAAATTGGCTGTGGGGTATATTAACCTTCCACTTCTTGTAATGTGCACTGTTGAAATCTAAAAAGCCATTTGAATCCACCTTTTTGAAGTGGGTTTTTGTAATAATTTTTTCCCACTATGGCTGTGGCTGATCTCTAGATCAAGAAACACCATTTTTTCTTTATTAAATTGTGATGTAAAGGTGATCTCCCAGGTGTTATTATTGAGCTCCTTTATTAAATGTGCCGCTTCCTCCTCTGTCCCCTTCAATAAAATAATCAGATCATCTATGAAGCGCTTATAAAGCCTTATTTTATCATTAAAAACAGGTATAGAGAGTGACGATGATGACTCGAATCGCCCCATAAATAAGTTTGCGAAACTTGGCGCCACCCGAGTCCCCATCGCGGTGCCGAGCAACTATAAGTACAGTATGCCTTCAAAAATGAACACATTGTGCTCAAGAATGAATTTAAAACCCTTTAACAGAAAATGTTTTAAGAGAAAATGTGTTGTACCTGTGGGATCCTAGATCACGGGGCTAAAACTATCAAATGTAATAATACTGGTGAGTGCATAAAAGTTAGTCTTCTATCAGGTGAGTGCATAAAATTGTGCAACCTTTAAAGACTATAATATTGTTTTTACGCACTTAGGGCACAACGATTTGTCTATTCTTCGCTCCCAAACAGTTTTTTTTTGTACAATTGTAGGTAAGTTTTATTATTCACTAAATAAATATTTCTTAATCTGAATGTACAGTAATTGGTAAAGATTAGTTGTTTTAAGATCCATGCAATAAATATAATGTTTAATTGAGGGAAATCCCTGTCTTAAACATTTAGAAATCCCTATCTCAAACATTTATCCAGTCCCGAAAGATCACTGTGCAAAGAGCAAAACCGACTAAAATAAAAATACCCCTTTACAATATGTAACTATGCACTGTGCATGAGTAACATAATATAAAACCACAAACCACTTCTAGCCCACTGTACAAAGGCTTTTCTACACTCACTGAATACATTACTACTGTATATTTTCTGCGTACGTAATGATATAAATATGCCAGTTTACAATCCCATTCATCACAGTCAGCTGGACCGAGTTAGTGTAGAACATTGGTCATCAAGAAAATATGCACTCACATTCATATACTGAAGACTTCATCACCATTAGTGCTATGTCATCTGTTACCGATCCTGAGCAATAAGACGTTTGCCATCATCCTAATCCCTCCTTATATCTAACAGCAGAGGTGTAACAAGTCTATTTTTCAGGATTAAAGGGAATCTGTCAGCAGTTTTTTTGCTATGTAATCTGAGAGCAGCATGATGTATGGGGCAGAGACCCTGATTCCAGTGATGTTTTACTTACTGGCTGTGTGTTGATGTTTCAATAAAGTCAGTGTGTTCCTGATTATACACTGTATATTGACAGAAAGCTGACAGTGGTGGCTCATTCAGGGCTCAGAAATCAGAGCACTGCTAGATCAGCAGCAAAGAAAATTGTGCTTGTATCAATTGACACCATGTAGATCTACAGACCAGTTAGAGGCTCCTAATCTATTTGTTACCTGCATTAAAGACAATATACCCAAAAATAGTGCCAATAACATTATAATGCTTGTACAACAATTAGATACTCCAATCCCTTCGTATTAACTCCGGGATACATCAAGCAATGAATCAATCACAGAAAAGTTTCCTTGAAAAATATTTCCAACTTTATTGATATAAAACACATACAAAAATTCTCTAAAAAATAGAAAAAAGGATGCAAGGTAGAAAAAAGAGGGACATAAGGCACTCCCCTAATATACAATGTGCTGCGTGGCAAAGTATATAATGCTCCATTCAACATAATATTGTTTAAACATCGTGACAATTCACAAAAATTCAATCTCATCCATTGCACATTAAATAACATGCCCAAATGGGGGTAGATGTAAAAAGAGTTTTGGCTCCAATAATTGGATACCCTGGACTATATATCCCAATGTGTGAGAGTGATAAATTGTGAACTAAATAGCCCTCCAAGGTGGGAATAGGTATAAAGGCGACTACCTTCTTGGAAATATCCTGAATCATATGTCTCTGTGCATGAAACTACAACCTGCTTACTGCTCGTGCTGATCCTCGGCTCTGAATGCAGATACCGTTGATTTTCCTGTTAGCAGGAAGATAACACTATTGTGCACAACACTTAAGACCAATGTCGGGTTTTGACTATAAAGAACCAACAAATAGACATGATGCGATGTATGTATATGAGCCCATAACGTTTACCTGAGTGTTAGCAGCAGTATAACCGTGTGACGGAGTCCTGTCCCTCTGCCCCGACGCGCGTTTCGCCCAGCTTCTTCGGGGGGCGTGTCTAGGCAGAGGGCGTGTAAGCTTAAATATACCCGTTGTCCAATAAGAAAAGAGACTACTAATGAGTGTGTTCAGGTGAGTCAGGGCACATGTCGGCGCATGCGCTGTTATCTGAAAGGCTCCTATCTGCAGATGGATGATTGCGGTCTCGATGTGATCGCCGCACGGCACATGATCAGTCATGTGACCGGCGCGGCTGGTCCCAGCATATTGGACCGCGCTCGTACCATCGCAAGCCCACATCAAACCAGCGCTCGCGCTCTGTGCTCCGTATGTATAAGAATGAACCCAATTGCCATCAGGAAATGCAAATCTGAAAATAACTATCATAAATGTTACCCCTATTATATGACCCCACCAATTGGATGTCTCTATAATAAATATGTACTTCTGTCCATAGGTGAATATATACGTTGGCAGGTGGTCCCTATGGCATTATGTACTGATATGTCTAACTAACCTTGAAATATAAAATTACAGGACCAGCTATAAACTGTGGCCACAATTAATACCTGAGGACAAATATTGCAATTATTAGGTTGTAAATACCTTGTAGATCGATGCAACTATTAAACAGTAAGATCAATTATCAAAAACATAAATCCTATGGGACCAACCCAATCCTTTTAAAATAGACCCCTATTCGGACAGATATGCAGAAAACTGCGAAATTGTCCACATCAGCCAGGATAATCCCAAAGGTTGAATCATCGGTACCATCTATCAATAAATCAAAACTGCGAGTGGTCTCAGTTCTTGTTACTTATTCGTTCATCATTTTTCAGCTTGTAAGACGGATGGATACCAGACTTCACACAGTCTTCTATGGAATCCCGACAACCTCTATGATTTTCTTGGGATCCTGGCAAACCCCTCGTCCCTGAGCGGACAGAAGACCTCCATGACGGCACACCCGAACAGTGACCACCTCGTCTCAAAAAGAAACAAAAAACAGGTAAGACAAACATCTAAAAACATAAAGATTAAAAAATCACCCCAAGCCTATATATATGTAATAGGTCTGTTGATTTATTTTGTGAGTCTATTCTCTACAGAAATGCCCCAAAACCTGCATTTTCGTTTAGACCTTGTGGATTCAATGTGCCCAACCTGAAGATCCATTTGCATTCTAATTTGGCTAACTCACGTCCAAGATCTCCCCCTCTGAATCCCAATGTCAATACATCTATGCCTCTAATTTTAAGTAAATGTGTTTTGCACCCGTGGTATTTTTTGAAATGCCGTGGAAGTGTTTTTAACAAAGTCTCATCAGTAATAGATTTAGCTTTTTCTATATCCAGGCAATGTTCTCTGGTGCGTATCTTTAGCTCCCTTGTTGTCATGCCAATATAAACTTTGTTACAGGGGCATGAAGCATGATAAATCACCCCCTTGGAAGAACATGTTATATACTTCCTGATCTCAAAAACTCTTGATCCATCATGGTTCTTGAATTTTTTATCTTTAACCAAGTTCGCACAAGCTTTGCACAGACCACACGGGTAGAAACCCACACTGTCTGTTGTTTTGACATTCTTGTTAAGACTGAAAAGGCTCCGTACCAGCCTATCCTTCAAACTTTTGCATCGTCTCGCTACTATAGATGGCCTCGGGTCTAAGATTTTATTCAGAGTTGGATCTGTGAGTAAAACATTCCAATGCTTGCTCAGTATATTCCTGAATTCTTTCCATTGGTCATGAAATGTCGTTATGAATCTAACTTGGTTGGAATTTGATTTTACTCTTCGTGATTCACATAATAGTTGATCTCTTGGCGTATTTTTTGCTCGTGTATATCCCTTACGGATAGTCCGCCGGCTGTAACCTCGTTCTTCAAATCTCTGGGTGAGATCTTTTGATTGGTGTTCAAATTGACACTCGCTCGAGCAAATACGCTTAATCCTCAGAAATTGTCCTATCGGGATACCTTGAATTAGAGAATTCGGATGGAATGAATTAGCGTGAAGTAACGCATTGGCCGCTGTTTCCTTCCGGAATACAGTTGTGCCAATGGATCCCTCACTGGACACTGATATGGCCAAATCCAAAAATTCTATGCTCCGTCCTGATTTATATGTTAAATTGATGTTATAAGGGTTCGTGTTTAAAATTTTCATTGTTTTATCTAGATCCATTGGTGACCACTCCCATATAAAGAGCACGTCGTCTATAAACCTCATCCAATGGTGGATTTGGTTAATTCCTGGTACAGAGTCGCTCAAAAATATCTCTCGTTCCCAATACCCCAAAAATAGGTTTGCATACGAGGGGGCACACGAGGCCCCCATTGCTGTTCCCTGCAACTGTAAAAAAATTTTTTGGTTAAATGTAAAGACATTATGTTTTAAGACAAATTCCAATAGCAGAATTAACAATTCTGCCATGGGGCCCGGGATATTGCTCGATCTAAGGAACCATTGTACGGCTCTAATACCATCATCGTGGCGAATTGATGAATAGAGCGCCTCCACGTCTGCTGTTACTAGAATCATATTATTTTCAAGATGTATTTGATTGAGCTGATTGAGTGCCGCAGTGGTATCTTTTAAATGGGAGGGAAGTTCTTCTACCAAAGGTTTCAGAAAGTAATCAATTACATCACAAATTGTTTCACACAGACCTTCCTTACCGGAGACTATGGGTCTCCCTGGGGGATCCAAAACATTTTTGTGTACCTTTGGTATGAGGTAAAAAGTCGGTAGTTTAGGTTTTAAATTTTTGAAAAGATCAACAAGTTTTTTTGGGATGACCTGGTTCTCAAAGGCCGCCTCAAGTATGCAAATTAATTCCTGTTGGAATTTATTTAAAGGATTAAACGTTAATTGTTTGTAACAATCCTGTCTATCAAGTAACCTGGCCGCTTGTTCGATATACATATGATTCGGCCAGATCACAATATTGCCACCTTTATCGGCGACCTTGAAAACCACGTCATCCCATTTTTCCATGTCTTGAAGGGCCACCCTTTCCTCTCT
>VIAB01018667.1:7614-31592 GCA_009801035.1 Oophaga pumilio | reverse complement strand
ATTTATTAAAAAAGAAAAACTGAAATATCACATGGTCTTAAGCATTCAGACTCTTTGCTCAGTATTGAGTATAAGCACCCTTTTGAGCTAGTTTAGGCATGAGTCGTCTTAGGAATGATGCAACAAGTTTTCCACACCTGGATTTGGGGATCCTCTGCCATTCTTACTTGCAGATCCTTTCCAGTTCCGTCAGGTTGGATGGTGAACGTTGGTGGACAGCCACTTTCAGGTCTATCCAGAGATGCTCAATTGGGTTTCTCCTCTCGTGCCTCCGCAGATCATGATGAAAAGAAGTCCCCATCTTATACTTTTTTTGTTCATGTCCACTCCATCATCACGGTGGGCGGCTTCTTCAATGGAGAGCTGGTATCCTCATCCACCATTGCTAGCGACCACTTCTACAGCAGAGTCATGTGGCCTCTCGGCGGAAGTCAGGATCTGTGTGGCTCCATTCTTGGTGACGATCAGCTTCACAGGGTAGCTCAAATTGTACGCGATCCCGTTGTCTCATAGGATCTTGGTGGCTGTGGAGAATTCCCGCCTCCTGTTTAGGGTGACAGCGGAGAGGTCGGTGAACATCAGGATGCTCTTAAACCTTTCTGGGAGCTCTGGTCCGCCCACTGTAGCTTTGCTAATGGCTTCTTTGAAATGGTAAAAATGTAGCCGGGCAATTACATCCCTGGGTGCAGAGTTGGGGGCATTTTTGGGTTTGGGGATCCTGTGCGCTCTATTATGAGGTCTCGCTGTTCCGCCTCGGGGACTAATGCGGTAAAAACTTTAGTTAGGAACACCTTAAATGCGTCCGCAGCAGCGCTTTCTGGTATCCCCGAAGAGCAGATTGTTGCATCAGGAGTGGTCTTCCAAGTCCACCAGCTTCAGTTTTAGGGCGGTGATCTCTTCTGACACATTGTGAGAGTCTACTAAGTGTTTGTGGGCTCTGGTGAATTTCTCCAGTTTCTCCTCAATATGGGCTGTTCAATTCCCTATGTGCACAATTTCTTTCTGTAGTGCAGTAAAGGCTGAGGTGATATTCTCTGTGTACAGCCTGCATTAGATCACCTAGCAGGGACTTTAGTGTGGCCTCTGTGATGGGGATGGAGCTGTTCCCTGTGTCAGGTGCAGGTGCATATACTTGCAGTTTGGTACCTTACTTCCCCGGGCTCCTGGGTGAAGATCTGCCCGATCTCTCCTGTGCATGCTCCGCTGTGCGGAGTCTCCTCTACTGTGAGGTCTGACCCAGTGTCAGGAGATCAGACCCCCCAGAGCGCTAGACTCCGCCGCCGGTAGCATGGTGAGTGCTGCGGCGGCTATCTTAATTTTTCCATGACGTGGCCACAAAGACCGGTATCCTCCCCGGCGCTGCTCCCCTGCTCCTGGTGATGCGCCCCATCAGTGCCCGGACCTTGCCTGAGGACATGATGAGCAATCTTGCCTGCTTTCCCCACCCGTTGTCAGGTGCTGTAAGCCACGATGGTCTGCTAGAGCACGGAGCTAGCGTTTCCTGCGCCAGCTCAGCTCCTCATCCAGACACGCCCCATTCCAACTATGTTTTTGCACTGCCGCCTGCCCTGACTTCTGCTTGTTTCTAGAAACAATTAACAACACATGAAACCACATATTCTGGGATCTGAAGCAGACTTCACTTGTCCGAACCCCTGTGGTGACTTAATCAAGAAAAGGACACATCAAAATACCATACAAACCATTCCAAAGGAAGAAAGATGTACAAGTCCAATATTTTTCAAAATTAACAATATTCTTTATTATATCAAACAACAAAATTGACACACGTGTTACAGCAAAATTTTTCAACCATAAAAATGCTATCGTGAAGGGCACAGCAATCCCTGAAACACACACCACCAACAGGGTTGATATGCTAGGCTGAATATATATGTGTATATAAAGCCAAGTATAATACAATTGTCAATTACTTACAAATACGCCCAGATGAAAAACAATATTGCACGTATCCTGTATATCAAGTATATAGAACTTTCACTATCTTTTAGTGCATAACCTTTAATTCAAAACGGGACCACAAGATAAACACATTATCACCATTTTCATGGTCACTATATTATTCATGGATAGCACTAGGGATGTACATCCAAATGTTAATTTAATTATGTTCAGCCCGTAAACAGACCATACATATCACCATATAATTTAATCCCTACTATCGGAGAATGGTGTGCGTCTATTCATTAAAACATACTATATGTATCTGAGCATATCTCTAACCATGCTACACATATTTTGAAACAATCTTGCATGGTGGTCAAGTACTTACTAGTGTGCAGCGGTGATGCAAGGTCCAGGGAGAGCGTGCCCGCCCCAACACACGTTTCGGTCCAGCCTTCGTCAGGGGGCACGCTCCATCCCTGTTCCATAAGCTTTTTATACATGTGTGGATCCATTTGCCTTTGTCCATCTCCTATTCCCCTCCCACCGGAAGTGATGCATGCGCCGAGTCGAGTTATTGGCGTCTCCATGTGACTCTGCGCATGCGCTGGGTTACATGACGCCGGCACCTGGCGGCGTTGCCGTTGCCGGGGGGATGCGCACGTCACTACAAGCGGTGACATCACTTCCGGTGGGAGGGGAATAGGAGATGGACGAAGGCAAATGGATCCACACATGTATAAAAAGCTTATGGAACAGGGATGGAGCGTGCCCCCTGACGAAGGCTGGACTAAAAAGTGTGTTGGGGCGGGCACGCTCTCCCTGGACCTTGCATCACCGCCGCTGCACACTAGTAAGTACTTGACCACCATGCAAGATTGTTTCACAATATGTGTAGCATGGTTAGAGATATGCTCAGATACATATAGTATGTTTTAATGAATAGACGCACACCATTCTCAGATAGTAGGGATTCAATTATATGGTGATATGTATGGTCTGTTTACGGGCTGAACATAATTAAATTAACATTTGGATGAACATCCCTAGTGCTATCCATGAATAATATAGTGACAATGAAAATGGTGATAATGTGTTTATCTTGTGGTCCCGTTTTGAATTAAAGGTTATGCACTAAAAGATAGTGAATGTTCTATATACTTGATATACAGGATACGTGCAATATTGTTTTTCATCTGGGCATATTTGTAAGTAATTGACAATTGTATTATACTTGGCTTTATATACACATATATATTCAGCCTAGCATATCAACCCTGTTGGTGGTGAGTGTTTCAGGGATTGCTGTGCCCTTCACGATAGCATTTTTATGGTTGAAAAATTTTGCTGTAACACGTGTGTCAATTTTGTTGTTTGATATAATAAAGAATATTGTTAATTTTGAAAAATATTGAACTTGTACATCTTTCTTCCTTTGGAATGGTTTGGTTCTGCTTGTTTCTGACTACTCATTTGTCTGATGATTTTATACTTTGCGAAGAATAGGACCAGTTCTTCACCAAACAGTATGAAAAGAACATTACAGAAAAGCATCACTCAGCCTCAACAACAAACCCTAAAAAGCTATAATCTGGAATCTGACCCAACCAGCATTTCCGTAGAAGGAATTGACCAACAGTTGTCTCCTTCTCACCCAGCGTCTTACTTATGGTTTTGTAGCAAATTCCAGCATTGTGTAGGTCTATGATCTTGTCCCTGACATCCTTATTAAGCTCTTTGGTCTTGCCCATGTTGCAGAGGTTAGAGTCTGACTGATTAATTGAGTCTGTGGACAGGAGTCTTTTATAAAGGTGACTATGTAAGACATCGTTAATGCAGGTAACAAGTTCTGTCATGAGCCCAAACAGTAGTTTTCCCCCACAAATGGGGTATTGGTATGCTCAGGAGAAATTGCACAACAAATTTGGGTTTATTGTTTCCTGTTACCTTTGTGAAAATAAAAAAACTGGGACTACAGACATGGCCAAAAGTTTTGAGAATGACACAAATATTATATTTTCACATGGTCTGCTGCCCTCTGGTTTTTATGTGTGTGTTTGACAGATGTTTTTATCACAGACAGAAATATAATAATTGCAAACATATGAGTAACAAAAGCTTATATTGACAGTTAGAATGAGTTAATGCAGCAAGTCAATATTTGCAGTGTTGACCCTTCTTCTTCAGGACCTCTGCAATTCTCCCTGGCATGCTCTCAATCAACTTCTGGACCAAATCCTGACTGATAGCAGTCCATTCTTGCACAATCAATGCTTTCATTTTGTCAGAATTTTTAGGTTTTTGTTTGTCCACCCGTCTCTTGATGATTGACCACAAGTTCTCAATGGGATTAAGATCTGGGGAGTTTCCAGGCCATGGACTCAAAATCTCTATGTTTTGTTCCCTGAGCCATTTAGTTATCACCTTTGCTTTACGGCAAGGTGCTCCATCAGGCTGGAAAAGGCATTGTTGATCGCCAAACTGCTCTTGGAGGGTTGGGAGAAGTTGCTTTTGGAGGACATTCTGATACCATTCTTTATTCATGGCTGTGTTTTTAGGCAAGACTGTGAGAGAGCAAATTCCCTTGGCTGAGAAGCAACCCCACACATGAATGGTTTCAGGATGCTTAACAGTTGGCATGAGACAAGACTGGTGTTAGCGCTCACCTTGTCTTCTCCGAATGAGGCGTTTTCCTGATGTCCCAAACAATCGAAAAGGGGATTCATCAGAAGAAAAAAACTTTACCCCAGTCCTCAGCAGTCCACTGCCTGTACCTTTTGCAGAATATCAGTCTGTCCATGATGTTTTTTCTGGAGAGAAGTGGTTTCTTTGCTGCCCTCCTTGAGACCAGGCCTTGCTCCAAGAGTCTCCGCCTCACAGTGCATGCAGATGCACTCACACCTGCCTGCTGCCATTCCTGAGCAAGCTCTGCACTGCTGGTAGCCCGATTCCACAGCTGAAACACTTTTAAGATACGGTCCTGGCACTTGCTGGTGTTTCTTGGGCGCCCTGAAGCTTTTTTGGCAACAATGGAACCTCTCTCCTTGAAGTTCTTGATGATGCGATAGATTGTTGACTGAGGTGCAATCTTTCTAGCTGCGATACTCTTCCCTGTTAGGCCATTTCTGTGCATTGCAATGATGACTGCGCGTGTTTCTTTAGAGATAACCATGGTTAACAGAAGAGAAACAATGATGCCAAGCACCAGCCTCCTTTTAAAGTGTCCAGTGGTGTCATTCTTACTTAATCTTGACAGATTGATCTCCAGCCATGTCCTCATCAACACCCACACCTGTGTTAATGGAGCAATCATTGAAAAGAGGTTAGCTGGTCCTTTTAAGGCAGGGCTGCAATGATGTTGAAATGTGTTTTGGGGGATAAAGTTCATTTTCTAGCCAAATATTGACTTTGCAAGTAATTGCTGTTAAGCTGATCACTCTTTATAACATTCTGGAGTATATACAAATTGCCATTAGAAAAAGTGAAGCAGTAGACTTTGCAAAAATGAATATTTGTGTCATTCTCAAAACTTTTGGCCATGACTGTAAAGTAAATTTTGTGTCCTTGAATGTGGTTTTGAGCACCTTGAGGGGTGCAGCTATTAGAATGGTGTCATTTTTGGGTATTTTCTATTATATAGACCCCTCAAAGTCACTTCAAATGTGAGGTAGTCCTTAAAACAAATGGTTTGGTAAATTTTGCTAGCTAAGCAAGAAATCGCTGGTCAACTTTTAACCCTTGTACCTTCCTAACATTCGGATGCATTCAGACAGTAAAGACAGGGAACTAACATAGTAACATAGCTAGCAAGGCCGAAAAAGACATTTGTCCATCTATTATAACCTATATTCCGTCAGAATAAATCCCCAGATCTACGTCCTCTTAAAGAACCTAATAACTGTAAGCTATAATATTGTTAAGCTCCAGGAAGACATCCAGGCCTCGCTGAAACTCCTCGAGTGAGTTCACCATCACCACCTCCTCAGGCAAGGAATTCCAGATTCTCACTGCCATAACAGTAAAAAATCCTCTTCTTATGTTGGTGGAAAAACTTTCTTCTCCAGATGCAGAGAACGCCCCCTTGTGACCGTCACATTCCTTGGTATCGACAGATCCTTCGGAGAGATATTTGTATTGTCCCCTTATATACTTATACATTGTTATTAGATCACCCCTCAGTCATCTTTTTTCTTGACTAAATAATCCTAATTTTGCTAATCTCTCTGGGTACTTTAGTTCCCCCATCCCCTTTATTAATTTTGCTGCCCTCTTTTGTACTCGCTCTAGTTCCATTATATCCTTCCTGAGCATCAGTGCCCAAAACTACACAGTACTCCATGTTATATCCAAAAGTAGTCCACAACTATACATAAAGGGAAACTGGCACTTCACAACGTGAACAAAACAAAAGAACTACGGATTTACATCATACAGTAACCGTAAAAAAGCAATCCAGCATAATAAATTTAAAAAGTCAATGTTTATTAATTCATCTAAAAATATCAATTATAAAAAACAATAATGCCCAGCAGGAGGTAAATGATGCCATAACAATAAGTCATGATAAATAAATGTTGCATGTCCAAAAACAATAATATTGAATAGAATGGGTTATCAATATATCCCCACAGAAAGTAGCCTCACAAATTATAGCGCTATGCCAAAGGGAAGAATTACCAAATCGCATGATACCAGTATCTAAATCTAAATCCCATATGAGGAATAGTAGTTACCCATCCATATATCAGCACTCAAATTATTAGACTGGATAAAACTATCCTAAACACAGTATAAGAGAGGCAAAATATAGGAAGGTAAATGAATCTGCAGTATACAGGGAACCCAAAAGATGAATTACCTTAGTAACAAGACAGCGGTGACTAAGAGTGGCGTGACCTTCTCCACCCCAACGAATGTTTCGCACTAGCTTCTTCCAGGGGCGTGTACCAAATCGTGAGTGGTCTAAGATTAAGATGGTTCAAGGAGCCATCACCGGAAGAGATTTCATCTTCAGCTGCATGGATCTGCGCATGCGCCGTTCAAGTCAGAGCTATGACACTGAGTATGTCACTCCTCTATTCAAAATTTCCTCTCCTGATTGGTGCAAGTGACTATTTAATCTTAGACTACCCACGATTGATATTTTTAGATGAATTAATAAACATTGACTGTTTAAATTTATTATACTGGATCACTTTTTTACGGTTACTGTATGATGTACAGTTAGGTCCATATATGTTTGGACAGAGACATTTATTTAATTTTAGTTCTAGACATTACCACAATGAATTGTAAACAAAACAATTCAGATGCAGTTGAAGTTCAGACTTTCAGCTTTCATTTGAGGGTATCCACATTAAAATTGGATGAAGGGTTTAGGAGTTTCAGCTCCTTAACATGTGCCACCCTGCTTTTAAAGGGACCAAAAGTAATTGGACAGATTAAATAATTGCTGTTTGTTTGTGGGCCTTTCTGTCTGAAGTTTAGTCTTTAACAAGTGAAATGCATGCTCAATTGGGTTGAGATCAGGTGACTGACTTGGCCATTCAAGAATTTTCCACTTCTTTGCTTTAATAAATACCTGGGTTGCTTTGGCTTTATGCTTTGTGTCATTGTCCATCTGTAGTATGAAACGACGACCAATCAGTTTGGCTGCATTTGGCTGGATCTGACCACAATATGGCTCTGAATACCTCAGAATTCATTCGGCTGCTTCTGTCCTGTGTCACATCATTATTAAACACTAGTGACCCAGCGCCACTGGCAGCCATGCATGCCCAAGCCATCACACTGCCTCCGCCGTGTTTTACAGATGATGTGGTATGCTTTGGATCATGAGCCGTACCACGCCTTCACCATACTTTTCTCTTTCCATCATTCTGGTAGAGGTTGATCTTGGTTTCATCTGTCCAAAGAATGTTCTTCCAGAACTGTGCTGGCTTTTTTAGATTTTTTTTTAGCAAAGTCCAGAGTAGCCTTTTTATTCTTGATGCTTATGAGTGGCTTGCACCGTGCAGTGAATCCTCTGTATTTACTTTCATGCAGTCTTCTCTTTATGGTAGATTTGGATATTGATACGCCTACCTCCTGGAGAGTGTTGTTCACTTGGTTGGCTGTTGTGAAGTGGTTTATCTTCACCATGGAGAGTATTCTGCGATCATCCACCACTGTTGTCTTCCGTGGGCGCCCAGGTCTTTTTGCATTGATGAGTTCACCAGTACTTTCTTTCTTTCTCAGGATGTACCAAACTGTAGATTTTGCCACTCCTAATGTTGTAGCAATTTCTTGGATGGGTTTTTTCTGTTTTTGCAGCTTAAGCATGGCTTGTTTCACCTGCATGGAGAGCTCCTTTGACCGCATGTTTCCGTCACAGCAAAACCTTCCAAATGCAAACACCACACCTCAAATCAACTCCAGCCCTTTTATCTGCTTACTTGAGAATGACATAACGAAGGGATTGCCCACACCTGTCCATGAAATAGCCTTGGAGTCAATTGTCCAATTACTTTTGGTCCCTTTAAAAACAGGGTGGCACATGTTAAGGAGCTGAAACTCCTAAACCCTTCAACCAATTTTAATGTGGATACCCTCAAATGAAAGTTGAAAGTCTGAACTTCAACTGCATCTGAATTGTTTTGTTTAAAATTCATTGTGGTAATGTCTAAAACCAAAATTAGATAAATGTTGTCTCTGTCCAAATATATATGGACCTAACTGTAAATCCGTAGTTCTTTTGTTTTGTTCACAGCACTCCATGTGCGGTCTAACCAGGGATTTGTGCAGAGGCAGTATAATGCTCTCATCATGTGTATCCAGACCTCTTAATGCACCCCACTGCCTGGCAATGGCTGCTCCAGGTAAATTTATCATTAATTAGGATCCCCAAGTACTTCTCCACGTCAGATTTACCTAGTGGTTTCCCGTTCAGTGTGTAATGGTGATACTGATCCCTTCTTCCCATGTGTATTACCTTACATTTATCATTGTTAAACCACATCAGCCACCTTTCGGCCAAAGTTTCCAACTTATCCAGATCCATCTGTAGCAGAATACTATCTTCTCTTGTATTGACTTCTTTACATAGTTTTGTATCATCTGCAAATATCGATATTTTACTGTGTAAACTTTCCACCAGATCGTTAATAAATATGTTGAAGAGAATAGGTCCCAATACAGACCCCTGTGGTACCCCACTGGTCATTTCAACCCAGTTAGAGAATATACCATTTATAACCAGCCTCTGCTTTCTATCACAAAGACAGTTACTTACTCATTTACACATTTTCCCCCAGACCCAGCATTCTCATTTTGTGTACCATCCTCTTGTGTGGCACGGTATCAAACGATTTAGAAAAATCAAGACATACCACATCCAATGACTCACCTTGGTCCAGTCTATAGCTTACCCTCTTCATAAAAACTGATTAGATTGGTTTGACAGGAGCGATTGCTCATAAACCCATACTGATATGGAGTTAAGTTATTCTCATTGAGATAATCCAGAATAACATCCCTCAGAAACCATTCAGATATTTTACCAACAATAGAAGTTAGACTATAATTTCCAGGTTCACTTTTAGAGACCTTTTTGAATGTTGGTACCACATTTGCTTTGCTCCAGTCCTGTGGAACAGACCCTGTCATTATAGAGTCCCTAAATATAAGAAATAATGGTTTGTCTATTACAATACTTAGTTTTCTTAGTACTCGTGGATGTATGCCATCTGGACCCAGAGTTTTATCTATTTTAATCTTATTTAGCCAGCTTCGCACGTCTTCTTGGGTTAGATTGCTGACTCTTAATATAGGGTTTTCTTTGTCTCTCGGGATTTCACGTAGCATTTCATTTTCCACCGTGAATACCGTGGAGAAGAAGGTGTTTAATATATTAGCTTTTTCTGTGTCATCTACAACCATTCTTTCCTCACAATTTTTTAAGGGGCCTACACTTTCACTTGTGATTCTTTTACTATTGATATAGTTGAACAACAGTTTGGGATTAGTTTTACTCTACTTAGCAATGTGCTTCTCTGTTTCCTTTTTGGCAGCTTTAATTAGTTTTTTAGATAAAGTATTTATCTCCCTATAGTTTTTTAGAGCTTCAACTGTGCCATCCTGCTTTGGTAGTTTAAAAGCTGTCTTTTTACTGTTAATTGCCCCTCTTACTTCTTTGTTTAGCCACATTGGGTTTTTCCTACTTCTTGTCTTTTTATTCACACAAGGTATAAACGGCTTACAGTGCGTATTTAGGATGTTCTTAAACATTTCTCATTTATTATCTGTATTCTTACTACAGCTGCCATCACTGAGGAATACATTCCTACAAGGATACCATCCAATGGTAATAGATGAACAGATCCACAGAGCTACAAGAATCCCAAGAAGCAGCGTCCTGGATTACAAAAAGAGAGGGAACAACAGGGTACCTTTAGTGGTCACATACAACCCCCATATGAACATATTAAGGAAAATTGGTGCTCTCCAAACCATATTTCACAGAAACCACAAATTGAAATACCTATTCCCAGAACTACCACATCTCTCCTACAAACAGCCCACTAACTTAAGGAATCCCCTTGACATAAGTGTCTTCATCATCAGTGACTGCCACATTGCAATGTAACAATAAAAAATTCAAAACTTGTACCCACATATTACCCACAAATACAGTCCGTATACCAAATACATATCAGGACTATAAGGTCTTGGATTTATTTTCATGTACATCCTCCATGTACATTTCTCCAATGTGGTTTACATGATACAATGTACAAGGTGCCCTGGAGGCATCTATATTGGGGAAACCATGCAAAAACTACAAACAAAGATGAACCTACACAGATACACAATCAGGAATGAAATGGACACGCCCAGGTATGGACTGTGGCTGAAATTCAGCCCTGGCATTTGAAATCACACAGTCCCATGCTGTCCCTATCCCCAAGAACCAGATGGGATATATTGCTAATATTACCCTGGATGGAGGAAAGGAAGACTTCCTACAAAACCAATATTTCTAATGATACCAGTGGCCTGCTGGGGTAAGTGACCTTGTGCTCCGTCAAAACTCAACAGTATGGGTGTCTTGAGAACACCAATTCTGTTAACAACGTAGCAGACAAGGCAGCCCACGATAAGACAGGCCCTTCTGGCATTTGCCAGAATGGTCAGATGGCCAGTCCGGCCCTGGACACACCTGTGGGAGAACATTTCTCTGAACCTGTACTCTGTATGACAGACTTATAAAGTCTTAATACTAAAAGGTCATTTTAAGGAAGACAGAGAAAGAAAAATGTGGGAATTCAAACTGATATACTGTAGATGTTCAATTCTTTGACACTAGGACTCAATTTGACACCTGGATTTTTGACTAACTACATGGATACAATTCACACCTCCACTAGATGGACTCCAGATAACTAAGAACATCATTCCCACTGCCTCTCCATTAATAAGAAAATGCCTAATTTGATTTCCTTGGCTTATCTTTGAGGCATCATCTATCCCACCTCATGAACAAATGTCCTACTGTAGTATCCTTTAAATGTTGTGCCTTTTTATTTATTTTTAATCCTGCCTGAAGGAGCCTCTGTGCTCTGAAAGCTTGCAAACATACATTATTTTCTAGATAGACAATAAAGGTATAACTCCGAGAATACTTTTGTCGTCATTGTGCAGAAAAGTATTTACCTCAAATTAACAGTGGTCAGAATTGTAAAAATTGGCCTGGTCATTAACGTGCAAACCACCTTGGGGGGTAATGGGGTTAAAACTTAAAAAGCCTTAAAACTTAGATTTGAATTAAACATGTCTCTGACAGTCATGTTACAATGAGTTCAAATTTCATTTGTGTTGTTTTGCAACAGTGTCCATCTATTCAAATAGGCATAAAAACAGTAAGCTAATCAGTTTTTCTCTGAATAGTTGATAAAAGTTTTTAATTTATTTTTATATTATCAAAAAAGACACAGACAAAAAACGGATCCAGCACACCAGCAGAAAAAAAAAGTCAAATTTTCACGCAAGAGGGAAAAAATGCTGATTGAATTCAGGGTAAAGATAAAACAAGCATTAAAAATCTAGATTTATCTGTCTATTTTGACACCAAATTATTAGTTCCATAGATTATTTCAGAATCTAGAAAAGCAGTAAAGAATTATTCAGGTTACTTCTCAAAACTTTCTTTGATACTGGTCCTTGATAAAATAAAAAAATGCCCAATTGATTCTAGTATAAAAGCTGCCTTTCATTGAACCTTAGCATTGTGCCCAAGCACAGTTTCCCTGCTGGTATGTTTTCTGTATGAAGAATAAATGGCACATAGTGGAAACCACCCTTGACACATGAAAAACACAAAAGGCTTGAGAACACAGTTATTGTGAAAAGACGTTTATTGATCAGCTGGAAGACTTGCTTCCTCTTGGGCAGGAAACACAGTTAAATTCACAGTCATCATAAGAATGGGGTAAGGATCACAAAGCTGCCAGTAGGGTAAGGACTTATTTTAACATCACATGGCAAAAATAGCCTTTGACATCCAGCTTACAGGCCTACTTTGGAATAAATGGTTATCATATTCCTCAGGAATGTAGCATTTTGTACGACTGGAATGAACAAAAGTTTAAAGTAAAAAAAAAAATAAAAACATATATATACACAAAAAAATAAAATGCAATACTACTAGGATTTCAGTAACAAAAACATGACTTTGGAAATGATAGAAGCCAATTTAAAGACACGCAGAATAAATGCCGAGTTGATCCCACTGTGAATGCAGAGTGAAATTTATTTTTGGACCTGTAGGATTTGGTCCAAGTTGCCATCTTCCACGGCGTCCATTATCTCTTTGAAACCCTGCAAGACAAAAAAAAATGGCACAAACTTCAGATAGAAACAATACTCACTGTGCACCTGTCAGGTCATGCTACATTATACTATATATATTATACACTGCTCAAAAAAATAAAGGGAACACTCAAATAACACATCCTAGATCTAAATTAATGAAATATTCTCATTGAATACTTTGTTGTGTACAAAGTTGAATGTGCTGTCAACATAATTACCCAAAAATCATCAATGGAAATCAAATTTTTGAACCAATGGAGGCCTGGATTTGGAGAGACCCCCAAAATGAAAGTGGAAACAAGTCGAAATGAAAATCAAAACAAGACAAAATTAAAGTGGAAAAAAGTCAAAATGATGCTCAGTATTGTGTGTGGCCTCCACGTGCCTGTATGACCTCCCTACAACGCCTGGGCATGCTCCTGATGAGGTTGCGGATGTTCTCCTGAGGGAAATCCCTCAGGAGAACATCCGCAACCTCATCAGGAGCATGCCCAGGCGTTGTAGGGAGGTCATACAGGCACGTGGAGGCCACACACAATACTGAGCATCATTTTGACTTGTTTCCACTTTAATTTTATCTTGTTTTGATTTTCTTTTCGACTTGTTTCCACTTTCATTTTGGGGGTCTCTCCAAATCCAGGCCTCCATTGGTTCAAAAATTTGATTTTCATTGATTATTTTTGTGTGATTATGTTGACAGCACATTCAGCTTTGTACACAACAAAGTTTTCAATGAGAATATTTCATTCATTTAGATCTAGGATGTTATTTGAGTGTTCCCTTTATTTTTTTGAGCAGTGTACATATACTGTATTTAGCATGATGCATCAAATTTGGCAGAATATTTGTTAATTGTTGCCACTATCAGGAAGCATGAAACTGCTATCCATGCAAGCCACTCAAGTAGAGATTTTCCTTCAAAATTTATTATTAAAGAAGATTCAAGTACAGATACTTGTACATAAATGAAAAATCCTCTCATGGCCACATTTTCTGACTATGAAGTGGCCATGGGCACTGTTGTGTCTGGCACAATTAACGGTGATGGATATTTGGCACATTTGCTTTGAGCCATTGGAGGTGTATATAGACTTCTATAGGGCCCTACTAAACCTATGCACTCTGTATTACAGCTGCATACATTACAATTATGTGCATATTCAGATCCATTATACTTATCCTCCAGGTTATGATTATGTTGTCATTGGATACCATATTTGCTTCTTTGGACGTGGGGTTCGTAATTTTGTGGCGATGTCTGTTGGGTCCATTCATATTCCCCAGGGGATTTTATATCTTAGGTACTATAGTGTTATATGATAGAATCATTTATAGGTCTTTAAGGTCTTTTTTTGCCAGAATTATAATAGGGGTTAGGAGGATCAATAGAATTTGTTCATCTATAAGCTAGAACTCATATTCCCTCGTGGAGTTTAGGTTCAATTTAGTTTATTATATGGCAATATTCATTGGTTATATTATACACAAATATTAAAGCATCTCAACACATTTATTTGAACCTATGACAGCCTGAATCCCTATTTGGGTGTAGTTACCAAGGTATAGCCCTTGTTGTAGTTTGGAGAAGTACTGTATTGGACCGCTGCACCTGCGCATATTGTTTGGCACGTACTATGACCGCTGCGCCTGCGCAATTTGTTTGGCACGCATTGTGACCATACTATGACCCATGCGCCTGCGCAAATTGTTTGGCACGCATTGTGACCAGCAAGCTACCGGTTACTCTGGTAACGATCTATTTTGCAGCCGTTCCTGTATATACGCTACTCCGGCGGATGTAGCCCTTGTAGTAATTTGGATAAGTAATGTATTGGACTGCTGCGCCTGCGCATATTATTTGGTAGTACTATGATTGCGCAAATTGTTTGGCACGCATTGTGACCAGCAAGCTACCGTTTACTCTGGTAACGCTCTTTTTTGCAGCTCTTTCTGTATATACGCTACTCCGGCGGATGCGCACTGGGTAGTTTCCGGTGCTAGGAACGCATGATGACCCGCACGCCTTCTTTAGACAATGGCAATACATGTAACTATACAGTTCATTTTGCGTATATGCTTTTTTTTTTGTGGGTGCATACTAGAATGTTCCCTGTTGTGAACACCTTTGATCTGGCTTCTGAGTTTTAGCTCCCTCTGGTGGTTGCTGCTGGTAATGGAACTGGTCTGGCTGACAGAAGTCAAACACCTGAAGAGGATGATTGGAGATCAGGTGTTACAGACTGGAGAGATTTAAGTGAGCAGCCTTCCCTCAGTTGTTGCCAGTCCTTTTGGTTTTCTTCCTGAGCCTCCTGGAAGCATGCTTGCTCCCTGCTTTGTCCTGCATCTTTCAGATAAGTTGTCTGTTTTTTCTCTGTGGCAGTTTTTGCTTTTCTCTGTCTTGCTGGTGTCAGTTCAGCCGGGTCCCCTACTGGGGCCTGCGCTGGACTCTGTTTTCCAGTATCTGTTGTTTTGCGTCCAGTTCACACCAGAGTTCTGATTTAGTGGGGGAGAGGTCGTGTGGCCTCAGTATTTTTGCATATCAGACTTGTTGGAATTTTTCTTTGGACTCTTGCGGGATTGCAGACAGTATCCTTTTCTGTCCTGTTCTATCCAGTTTGGGGCCACAGCATTTGCTCACTCTATTTTCTGCCTGTTTTGTACTTCATCTGTCTCACCGGCAATATATGTTTGGGGGCTATCTATTCCTTTGGGGCTCTACTCTGGGGCAGTTTAGCTTTCCCCTTTCTCTCTTTAGGATTAAGTTAACTCTTTGGCTGTGTCGAGGCGTCAAGGGCATCGTAGGTGCGTCCCACGGCTAATTCTAGTTGTGTTGTCAGTTTAGGGGTCTGCAATCCGCTAAGTTACCAACCTCTCTGAGTGTCTGGTTGCCTAGCCTATTTCTCTATTATCCTCCTCGGTTACCTAATCATAACAGTTCCCGGTGTATAAAGCGCATGGTGATCCACACGCTGTTGTGAGATGATGGTAACACATGTTACATACATAATTGCTAAAACTGTTCCTTAACCGCCAACCCGTGTTGACGATCAGGGCAACATTGGTTAGTGCACTTACCCTTATTTAAGCTGGATATGGAGACATAGCATGGTATCTTCCTCCGACGAAGCCACCTAGGTGGCGATACGCGTAGGGACAGTATATGCAGCCCTGTTTATAGCACCTGGTAAGCATATTAACCATTTATGTTCCACAGCATGTTGCTTTCATTTCATGTTGGTCATTATAGGGTGCTTCCACATGGGGCTGCATGACTAGCTGGGACTACTATTTTTGCATGAATCTTTTGTATATAATTTTGGCATAAGTGCTTTTTGTATTTAAATATATTATATATCTTATTACTTGGGCGGCCTTATTTATGGCATGTTATGTCAGCCTATTATTCATACAGTGTTTTGTCTATGTACCTTTAAGCACTTTACAGACCAATTGTTGACCTTTTCCTATGCCATTAGTCATTGCAATCATCTGTTACAGCTATGTTGTTTTTATAGCGCTATTTTAAATGTTTTTAAGCATGTGCACTTTGTGTTGCAATAAAGTCTTTTTCATTTTATCATTAAGTGAAAACACCGTTTTTGTCCCTGCTTTCTTTCTTCCTATATTTAGAGTCTCATGGGCACATTGGTAGCACCTTGTCAATTAGATAAGCTTACTAGTTGGCGGTGCCTGTTGTTTTTCTTTTGTTACTATGGCTGCATGCTCCCGTCCGAGTGCTAGTGGCAGTGTCGGATATTGACAGGCGAGACTCATGTGAGTTTCTCGCATGTCTGACCCCGGCCTTAGTAGTAGACTTTCCATGATTTCTGTTATACTTAGGGGTTTGTAACAGACCCCAATGAGAATTTTGTTACTATTTTTCCCTCCATGTATTTCGACCCATATGGACTCAACATGCTCATTCCCTTCGCTAATATCATCCCTTAAAGTGGACTTTACACAACACTTTACTTAAAGACAAACCCCTCCTCCTCTCCGATTTTTACGATACTTTCTAAACAGACTGTAACCGTATAAGTTAACTGTCCAGTCATAGCTTTCATCAAACCATGTCTCAGTTATTCCCACTATGTCATAGTTACCTGTAGATATTTCTGCTTCTAGTTCTTCCATCTTGTTTGTCAGGCTTCTGGCGTTTGCGAGCATGCAGGTTAGAGGATTTTGTTTTGTTCTAATCTGGATTGTTTTAGAAATTTTCTTAACTCGCTTCCAAGTATGTTGTCTTGGGTCTTCTTTGCCGCACCTCATATCCTTCATCAGTATGTTTTCTGGCTTCATGTTCGAGTCTAATGTTTTTCTTCCTGTCCCCTCTTCTTCTAGTTTAATGCCTTCCTGATGAGTGTAGCGAGTCTTCTGCCAAATGTGTATTTCCCAGATTTGTTGAAGTGTAAGTTAGCCCTAGGTACACCTGAATCTCCAGATCAAAGCTCATATCCATTTACTAATATCGAAGAGTGATCGTCACTTCCAGAGAACAGGAGCATACACTAAGAGTAGCCACCTCTATATAAAACACTAACAAATAAAGCTACACTCTAACACTATAGCATGCAAACTTGAAATAAATTAGAATTGCATTACTGCTCTAGAAAATAGGAAACAGACACATAGCACATAAATTGGCCAATAAATGTATAGTAAAAAGCAACGACAAGGTGACCAACTTTGCTGGGAACCTAGCCTAATGTGAATCCTCTCCTGGGCTGATAGCCTACATTTATTTGGGTAGGTAGGATTCTGCTGTGATTAAAACTGCCATAAGCTGATGGGTGGAGTGCTTGGTCAAAAGGCGTATGTATACAAAATATCAGACTCACAGTCACTTCCAGACAGAGAACAGATGCATACTAAGAGTAGTCATCTCTATCTATAACAAATAAAGTTGCACTCTAATGCTATAGCTTGCAAACATGAAGTATATGAAATTCAAATTGCACCCAATTTACTGCCCTGGGGTGTAGAAAAGTAGAGATCACAGATTATGGTGGCATGAAGTAGCCCATTTTCTGTATAATGGAATACAACTTCTGCTGTATCCTATAACATTACAGCTAAAAAAGGGAAGCAGATAATATTGCTCCTTGTGCCCAATGAGGGAGCCATTAAAGCAACATCTCTATAAATTAAGGAAATCTTACTTTAAGCATCGTGTACTTCTGATTTTATTATGAATATTAAAAATAGGGCTTTTGATAAGATTGCCGTTATGAATTGTAAGTCACAAAAAGATTGTGGCTCTAAGCAATAACAAAATATAGTTATGCAATAAATTTGGAGAAGACCAGTTTGGTAGTTTTCTCAAGAGGTAAAAGACCACTTACACAGACACTAAAAGGGAATCTGATAGCTGATTCATGGTGCCCAAACAGTGGGCAGAATAAATCAGAGCCCCAGGCTTAAAGAGAAAATGTATTTTGAAGATCCAGGGGCTGCAACTTACTAATCTAGTCTTTGGCTATGATCCCCGGCAGGCCGCTCCAAACTAGTCTCCTCTCCAGCTGGATCTTTTACCTGTATACCTGAAATGTGTAGCCCCACTCTGACTCATGCTGCCTGTAGTTTGAGCAGCAGCATGAGGACCTGTCACCAAGTTTATAGTTCTAAAACCAAGAACAGTATAGTATAGGGGTAGATATTCTATCCCTTGGTCAGTTACTAGACTTTTTGTTGTAGAGTTGATTTATCAGTTTTAGCTACTGCAATTCTCCTAGTCATCTCAGTTACTAGCTCTGGATTACCCTGTCTGCACCACTGATTAACAAATTTCCGCCTATGTGGACCTAGGCAAGAAACTGATAATGGAGCCAGTAAAGTTAGTTATACTGAGCAGAATGGTGGCAAAACCTGTAAAAGTGGCAGGATCTGTCTACTGCAAACACAAACCAAGGGTGATGGGATCACCATCAGTTCAATAGCTATTTAAAGTGGATAGTCAGATTTGCAGACAGATTTCTTGGCTGGTGTGACCAATATTGACCATTAACAATTATGTGCAACAAAATAATTGCTGCCGTATAAGATGGCAAAAGCATCTCTGAAGACAATTGTAATTGTGACTCGTATAATAATAATAATACTATCCTATCTGTACAAAGGCTACAAATTATATATAAATACAAGGTAAGCACTAAGGTATTCCTTAGGGATTTAGGTCTCTCTTCACACAGCTAATAACAAGAGGACACACCACACGTGACGCACCAGCACCTCGCTATCCCGCCTGATGTCATGTAGGAGGGATCACGTGGTACGGTTTCTTCACTTGCACCAACGTGGTGTTCCGCACCCCCTAGGGACATGCAAGGGCTGCTTGGCAGTTTTACAGACACCCCCTGTCCACACTAGCACAGGGCGGCACAGGGAGTGAGAGGAAGCAGCCCAAAACCCTGACGAGCTGGAAGGCACCTTTCACTAGCATCAGTGAAACACAGTGCTGCCAGCCCAGTAGGACAGACACCAGTCCCATGTTAGATATAAGCCGGATCTGTTAATGAATTAATGGGCCAGAAACCAGCCCCTATTGCATGGAAAGTTAAAACCAACAACACGGACATGTGGACTCAGGGATCGAAATAAAAGAGCAATCCAAGGTTAAATTATATATTTAATTGCCTTAAGGGCACACTAGACAATACACTATATACACAATGATTATACATAAACAATGGTTAGATATGCAAATACAGGTGGTAGTACAACAGTATGAGCAGATGATAGAAAAGTCAATTACCAGCTTAATGTTTGGCTGTTGGATGCTGGCAACCATATGGGAGGTGAGGAGGATAGCCATTTCCGATTTTTTCCAACACACTGCCCAGCATGCCCTCCCTTAACAGAGAACAAAGGCCCACATTGTGGCACATGCACTTAACTTCTTTGTCAGTCACTCCCTTCTTTGCCCCTGGGATGACCCGTTTCCTTCCCACTTGACCTGGCAGCTGAAACTCCAAAACCTATATGATGGATCATAACTTCTCTATGGAAGGTCAAAGGGCAGCGTTCTTTGGCACCAATGGATCCGGCCGGGTTCCTGTTACACTTGAAGTCCAAACACGGCTTCGCTATTTAGTTTCTAGCTGTTCTACGTACCTCCATACCCCTAGGTGCTACAATGTGTCGAGATTCTGGAAGGCTTTCGGTCCATTTCAGAGATCTCAAAAATGTAACCACTACATGGCTAGGACATACCATAAGTCCGTAGCTCCATAAATCTCTCTATGAACTTCTTATCTGACTGAAGCAGTACACAGGATGACCCCCTGTGCATACTAGCTAAGCTGGTGGGGGGCGAGTTTCATCTTTGAAACGATTAAGGGTGAACCACCTGCATTGCCAGGTGTCCTGCTAGGAGGACTGTAGTATATGATACAGTTGATGGGCATGACTTAAATCCTCCAGTATTCTTCACAGTACCCATAATGTAATGGGGTTTCCATTCAATTGGTTTAAGGATTTGTAGTATATATGTTTAGTGTCCTTAATATACAGCTCTGGCAAAAATTAAGAGACCACTGCACAGTTTTATAAAAATCAGCTTATCTACATGTCTAGTATTAGAGAAAATGCTCGCACAGCTCAAGGGAGGTGCTCCAGTAGGTTCCCAAACCATCTATAGTATAATAAAGAACTGGGCACACTCGTAGTGGTGTGAAAATAAAGTGAATTTAATACGTACAGGGGTCACTAGTATTACAGACGTTTCGGTCAAATACAGACCTTCATCAGTGAACTATAAGATAATAACAAAATAATAAATTGGTAGAGAATAAATGATCCACGTATACATTGCAAAAAGAAATAAAGTATATACACACAGATATTTGGTCATAATGAATTGCAGAATTAGCAGCTATTGAGGCTAACCAATATTAAGCTTTCTCCAAAATACTCAGAATAATAGGTGATAAAGAGAAATAAAAAGAAGAAATCAAGAGGACATACCTAGTGACAATATTTGTCTGTCAATATAGTATACATATATGACTGCGTATTGTCTGTGAAGTGAAGAAAATGCTCATAGACATATTATTCACAGTGCACTATATGAGGTATAGCAATATTTGAGGAGACATACCAGGGAATATGGTGATGGAAGTATTGCACCAGTAATAGCTGTGGTAGTAAACGAATATAATGAGAACCAGTACAGGAATTGTATTGTGAATGGTATATAAAAGATAATGAACATACCGATTGCTCAGATGCCTGCTAACGGCGGTGGTCAGTGATTGCCTATCATAAAGGGCTAAGCTGCAGATAAATCATAATGGGAGTCACAGTAAGGAACAGGAACGTTTGGTGGCGGTAGCAGCGTGCACTTACCGAGTGGAGTCTAAAGAGATATTGGTCCTGGGACGCGGTATCCACCGCTTGTCACGAGGTGAATGGAAGTGCAGGCTGTGAGTGTATAAGTAGCGGTATAGCCGCCTCGTGTCTGTGCACGGAGAACCGGAAGTCGTCATACCGGAAGTGACGTCGGCGCTTCAGTGGGGAGGGAATAATATCATTGTGCGTTCCATTGGAGATGCTTGCGTTCCAGACAGTGAGCGCATAGCAGGACGCTCAGGAAGTGAGGGAGTAAAGGCAGCAGCTAGAATGAGGATAGTTTGAAGAAGTGACCATCCGAAAAGGAGCGCAATATTAGCGGTTCTGTGGGAGGAGAGCAAATATATAAGAATACAGCATCATGTAACATAAAATACAGTATATACATATACAGTAATGTCTCCTTATATTAAGATCACTGTGTCTGTATTGAGATGAGAGCATATCTATTAAAGAAAAGCATGCAAGTCATAGTCTTTATTCAGAACCCTGGGATATAGGGTATTAAGTTAATGGATCCAGTAAGCTTCTCTGCGTTTTAACTGGGTTATACGGTCACCCCCATGGCGAGGTGGGGGGACATGTTCCAAGACCTGGTAACGTAATTGAGATATATTATGTCCTGTCGACTCTGTCTTATCTCCCTTATCCCTATACCTGGAGAAAATTATCACTCCTCTCATAAAAAGACAACCTCTTTTTTATTGGATATAGGCTCATTTTTGAATATCATTCGGACTGTCACTCACATACCACCTGACGCCCTCTTAGTCTCCTTCGACGTACGAGACCTCTACACTACACGTCAATCCCACATCCTGAAGGCATATCCTCTACACGCCCATTACTAACCGCATCAGGCATGCAGTCTGATCAGATTGACCTTTGCAGCGACCTCCTTACCATAGTACTGACCAAAAATTTCTTCTTATTTGAAGATAACTACTATTTGCAGACGAAGGGCACAGCAATGGGCTCGAACGTCGCGCCTCCGTATGCAAATGCATATATGGCACATTATGAAGAAACTCTCATCTATGGACACCTCAGGACATCATGGCCAGGCCTGGATTTTACTATGACCTACGACGCTCACAAATTAAATTTCTTGGACACCCTAGTGATCAAGGATTCACAGGGTAATTTAACCACAGACCTTTATTCCAAGCCCACTGATAGGAACAGTCTTCTTCATTTCGAGAGTTTCCACCCTCTCAGAATGAAGTGCTCCATTCCACAGCCCCAGATCCAGAGAGTTACTCGTATCGTATCTGATCCAATGTCACGACAATCCCGGATCCAAGAAATGCAATCCAAATTTCTAGAGGGGTTATCCACCCCACACTGTCCAATTTAACTCCTCCACAAGGAATAGAGATAAGGATAGGGGTACCAGAATACCTTTTGTACATGACTTCCATCCGGCTGCGTATAAAATCCATACAGCCATACGGAAATATTGGCACATCCTCCAAATTGCCCATCCCAGATAGCCTTTTCTGCCCTGTTTTAGAAGGGCTCGTAACTTAAGGGACACCCTGGTTCCAGCGGACATTGGTTCTACTAAACCTACCACGACCCAGAGATTTCTTCATAATCCCAAATCAGGGACTTTTCCATGTCTCTCCTGCAATCAATGCAACAATGTCCTCAAAGGTAATATCATACACCACCCCCATACGGGCAAAACGTATACTATTAATCACTATTTCACGTGCAATTCAAACTATGTAGTGTACCTAATTAAATGTCCTTGTGGCCTACTCTATATTGGAGAGACCACACAGAGCATCAAGGATAGAATATCAAAGCATAAATCAACTATACGGTGCAAAAACACACTTCTCCCCATCCGACAACACTTTATCTCAACAGGACATAATATATCTCAATTACGTTACCAGGTCTTGAAACATGTCCCCCCACCACGTCGTGGGGGTGACCGTATAACCCAGTTAAAATGCAGAGAAGCTTACTGGATCCACGAACTTAATACCCTATATCCCAGGGGTCTGAATAAAGACTATGACTTGCATGCTATTCTTTAATAGATATGCTCTCATCTCAATACAGACACAGTGATCTTAATATAAGGAGACATTACTGTATATGTATATACTGTATTTTATGTTACATGATGCTGTATTCTGATATATTTGCTCTCCTCCCACAGAACCGCTAATATTGCGCTCCTTTTCGGATGGTCACTTCTTCAAACTATCCTCATTCTAGCTGCTGCCTTTACTCCCTCACTTCCTGAGCGTCCTGCTATGTGCTCACTGTCTGGAACGCAAGCATCTCCTATGGAACGCACAATGATATTATTCCCTCCCCACTGAAGCGCCGACATCACTTCCGGTATGACGACTTCCGGTTCTCCGTGCACAGACACGAGGCGGCTGTACCGCTACTTATACACTCACAGCCTGCACTTCCATTCATCTCGTGACAAGCGGTGGATACCACGTCCCAGGACCAATACCTCTTTAGACTCCACTCGGTAAGTGCACGCTGCTACCGCCACCAAACGTACCTGTTCCTTACTGTGACACCCATTATGATTTATCTGCAGCTTAGCCCTTTATGATAGGCAATCACTGACCACCGCACTTAGCAGCCATCTGAGCAATCTGTATGTTCATTATCTTTTATATACCATCCACAATACAATTCCTGTACTGGTTCTCATTATATTCGTTTACTACCACAGCTATTACTGGTGCAATACTTCCATCACCATATTCCGTGGTATGTCTCCTCAAATATTGCTATACCTCATTTAGTGCACTGTGAATAATATGTCTATGAGCATTTTCTTCACTTTACAGACAATATGCAGTCATATATGTATACTATATTGACAGACAAATATTGTCACT
>VIAB01018666.1:34710-46020 GCA_009801035.1 Oophaga pumilio | reverse complement strand
TGCAGGGGTGCCAATACTTTTGGCCACCACTGTATGTGTGTGTGGCTATATTTATATATGTATATGTAGCTTTGTTGCCATAAAAGGAGGGGGGCCCAAATACATTTCTTGCACAGAGGCCGCAAGCTGTTAGTGTCCACCCCTGTGTGGGAGCATCATATTGAGGGGCAATCATACTGTGTAGGGTGTTATTAGAGCCGATATATTGTGTCGGGGGGTATCATACTAAGGAGGGCGATCATACTGAGTGGGGGCTCTGGGAGCATCACACTGGGGGGCAATCATACTGTGTAGGGAGGGGCTGTGGGGACCATGACACCTTGTGAGGGTGGGCGTTTTTGGGACCATAATACTGAGGGGCCATCATACTGTGTGAGGAAGGGGTTGTGTACAGTAGATAATGATACTGTGTGTGGGTATCATACTGAGTGATTGCTGTGGGAGCATCATGCTTAGAGGGGGCTAACATACTGACAGGTGTGAGGGTATTATACTCTGTGTGTGGATTGGAGCATTCTTGAAAGCATTAACTCTATAATGGCTTCAATAGGGGTACATTTACTGAGCATGTGCCACAATAAATCTCTATCTGTCTGTTTATAAAAATTGGGAGATATCAACCCTCCTACTCTGCCAAATATATATTTTTTACAGATGGGCAATTAATTCTTTTTCTATGGGGCCCCATGAATATTATGTATCCCCCTGATGCTTGGTTAAGCGTTGCTGTATTCTCTGAGAGAGCCGCTACCAGACTCATCGCCCAACAGCTTATTTCTCAGAGAACAAAAGCATCAGCCAATGAAATTCATTCTGGAAGTCCCACTTCACATTCGGCTGTTGGTCGATCTCACCAGTATCAACTGGTTTGTCTAATGAATATGCGGGCTCTTAGTAAATGTGTGCTAGTAAGAAATAGAGGTCCAATAGAAAGAAATATGAATACACCAATGCAGTAAACATTAAAGGGAACCTGTCACCTCATTTTGCCGCTATAAGATGCGGCCACCGCCTTTTGGGGCTTATCTACAGCATTCTATAATGCTGTAGATAAGCCCCCCCCCCGGACCTGAAAGATAAGAAAAACAAGTTATATTATACTCACCCGGGAGGGGGGGGGTGGTCCGATGCGGTACGGTCCGATGGGTGTTGCAGGTCCGGGTCCGGCGCCTCACATGTTCATACCATGTTGTCATCCTGCTTGCTTTGTGTCGCGCTCCTGCGCAGGCGTACTGATCTGCCCTTTTGAGGGCAGAGGAAAGTACTGCAGTGCGCAGGGAAAGGTCAGAAATAATAATAATAATCCTTATTTATATAGCGCCAACATATTCCGCAGCCCTTTACATTTTAACAGTTTCAAAACACAAGTCATAAGTAACAACGTTAACAATACAATAATTAAAGCAAAATAAGACGCCAGCGCCTGCGCACTGCAGTACTTTGCTCTGCCCTCAAGAGGGCAGATCAGTACGCTTGCGCAGGAGCCGCGACACGAAGCAAGCAGGATGACGACATCCCATTACAGAATACTGTATATAAGCACCGAAAGGCGGTGACCGCATCTTATAGCGGCAAAACAAGGTGACAGGTTCCCTTTAAGTAACGGTAGACTCAATACAGTATGCAACTTATTGCAGTTATTTCATTTATTATAGATATTACAAGAAAAAAACGTTATCCTGAGATGATTGTTTTGTTACTATAACTATTCAGTACAGAATATCAATATATATTGCACTGATTTCCACCAGTCGCCATAATAGCCAACATATTTCTACATTTTCACTACTATGCTTTGCTGTTGGGTTCATCATCTGTTGTTTTTACATGGGGCTTTTCTTATGCTTCGTGCTAGCATTTGTGGATGCATACAATTCTGTAAAGCCTTTTACTTGTAGTGTAAGGGCACGGGTCACTCTTTATGGCTCTGCCTGTTTGTGCTTCACTGACCTTCAGAGAAGTGAGACTGGGGTATGTATTTTATGTCTGTTGTTGCCATTAGAGAGACATTCCTTGCTCACTGCTAGTCTGTTTACCATCTCAAGTTTCAGCATAGTCTGATGTATGTGTTGATCTTCTAGGAACATTGGCCAGGCTGCTAAAGGGTGAAGCCAACCAACTAGAAATCATGTTGGAACTCAGTGTCTCGAACATAAAAATAACTGATTTCCCAATGTTCCTGAACCTTACGCTACTACTAGGTATATCAAATTATCAGCCAAAATAGGTACCCATCTGTAGACTGTACTTTTCCGGAGTTCTGTACAAAGCAGGGTACTGGTTTACTGATTGGTCAATGTCTTTAAATAATACTGTACTTCGAATCTCTGCTGTGTTTTTTCAATAGGGCCATTAACCACCTGATCGCTCAACTAGAAATATTATTTGTCAGTGTAAGGTTAAGTTCACACTGGGCGTTTTTGCTGCTTTTTTTTTCTGCAGCAAAACCTGATTGCTTGGCAGGAAAGAAGCTGCATCAAAAACGCTTTTTTTTATGTGTTGTTCCACACAATTCGATGGGTGAAAAACACTGAAAAAACGCTGAAAGAAATAACATGCTCTATGTCCACAAAAAAAAAACAAGCAATGCACAAAATACTGATGACAAAAAAAAGCCAAGCTGTGTGCATGAGATTTCTGAAATCTCATAGACATAGCTGGTACTGTAAAGGTACTGCCACACTAAACAATCCTGCTAGCGATAGCGATAAAGACGCATACTAATGCGATCGCTAGCGGGATTGTTTATATATCGCTGAGTGCGGCTTAACTTAGCGATATCGTTAAGGACGCTATCGCGGTTAGCGATCTCCTTAACGACTTTAGCGGTACAAAAGTACCGCTAAATCGCTAAGAAAAGATGACACACTCAGCGATATATACTTACCAGCGGGAGCGCCGACGATAAAATAGGGTCCGGAACGATTCCAGCGACGAGCGAGATCACAGCAGGATCTCAGCAGGGAGCTCGTCGCTGACAGATGCCGCACACAGCAACATCGCTAACGGGATCGCTAAATAGTGACGTTTTTTAGCGATCCCGTTAGCGATGTTGTTTAGTGTGGCATACCCTTAAAGCGCAGCTGAGAATTAGCATAAAAAAAGCATAAAAGACACAGCAAAAACACCCAGTGTGAACTTAGCCTAAATAGACATGCATAAGAAGGTAACATATTACAAGGTCCCAGACATAGGAGTATAGCCATGAAAATATAAGATTTACCATTTGTTTTGTACAACAAAACGGAATGTATGAATAGGAGCGTTTCTGATCTACATGATCCTTTATCAAAGCTTGACAACAATACAGAATGTTAATTTTGAATTAAGCTACGTATATAACTAAATCAACTCCCGTACTTATCAATATGATTACTTGTCACTGCAAATAAGAGCAGAATACTTCTTATGTCTACTTGTAGTCATTGTGTTCAGATGCCATGTGGTCTGGATTCAGCCTCCTGGATCACTCCAGTCATAGGACAAAAAACACTACTGCCACTTGGGACTTGTCACCTGGTGACAATTGTTATGAGGCTATAAATGAACATTGAAACCCTGGAGTCCCTTGGTATAAACAGTTCTTTAAAATGAACCAATGGTTTTTTTTAAAACAGAATCCAATTTTATTGTGTTAAAGTGAATTGTCACACATCAACTGGCACATATGTATATACACTATGGTCATGTTATTGGGAGCCATTTAAAAGCTGCCAGTATGAGGTTCCACTTAGAAGATATCGAAAGAGGAGCTGAACAGATGGTTCCCATGTTGCATTCCCACTCAGAGCATTGTATGTACTGTATGTATGCATTGGAACCTGCTCCTGTGTTTAAATATGCCTCCATTGGTTTCATGTGTGTGAATATATGACTCGAAAGTGCTTAAATTCTCCCTGACTCTATATAGCTACAGGACGTCCTCTTCTAAGGCCAGAGACACACACAACATATAAAAATATGGTCCATTTTTCACGGACCAGAATCGCACAAATGTTGCATGAACAGTGATCCGTATGTCATCCGATTGTAATGCGAGGAAGCGATTTTCTTGCATCTAAGCATCCGTGTGACATCTGTTTTGCATCCGTATGGCGAGATTAACTCTTCGGCTTGCAAAATGGAGATATAATGGATCCCAATGACAGGTTTTAAAACACAAACGAAAGAATAGATATATACACATAGAATACATATATATATATATACACGTCATTGAGACACATATATATTTATAGTTCATTTAGTTCTACATAGCATAATAGCAGCCTTCTGTAAAACCATTACAGAACCTGACATGAAATGAGACATGGTTTACATACAGTAAACCATTTCATTTCATTTAGTTTTATATATGTTTTTGACTGATATTTAGATTAGTGTATGTGTGCAAAATTTGGGACATGTAGGTGTTAAATTAACGGGGAAATTCATTGAAAACAAATGCGTGGACTCCCTCGGTATTTTCTCCACCAGAGAGGGAAATCCAGTGACTGAGGACAGATATTATTTGCCTAGAGAGGGACCTTGGTTTTTGGGCCCCCACTGGCTACAAACATCTGACCCCAGCCACCCCAGAAAAGGCACATCTAAAAGATGTGCCTTTTCTGGCACTTAGCCTCTCTATTCCCATTGCTTTTAGCGGTGGCTCATGGGTTAATAAGGGGTTAATGTCACCTTGCTATTGAAAGGTGACATTAATCCGGGTTAATAATAGAGAGGTGTCAATAAGATAACTATCCATTATTAATCCTATTGTAGTAAAGCGTTAAAAAATACACACACATTAATTAAAAATTATTTTAATGAAATAATTACACAAAAGTTTTTGACCAAATTTATTACGCTGCCAATCCAACTGAATCCCTTGTTTAAAAACCAACAATATCCATACCTCTCCGCCGTTCAGTCAGGTCCCCCGCTGCAATCCATCACAAGGGGTTAACAAGTTTACAACAGGGACCGGTGCTAATGCTACCGGCCCAGCTGTAAACCACTGCAGAATGAATTAAATCATGTCTGTGCAGGCTTCCCGCCTTACCGGGGATGAACTGTTTAGCATGGGAAAGTTTCTGAACTTTTTCCCACGCTGTCAGTTCACTGTGGGTCAGCCTGTTAGTGAGCGCAGCCTAAGTGACGTCAGCGGTAGTCACTGATGCTGCGCAGACTCACCGCCTGACCCGTGCTGAACTGACAGCATGGGAAAAAGTTCAGAAACTTTCCCACGCTAATCAGTTCATCCCCGGTCAGATGGGGAGCCTGCGCAGACATGATTTAATTCCTTCTGCAGTGGTTTACAGCCGGACCTGTAGCATTAGTTTTACTACTATACGATGAATAATGGATAGGTGTCTTATTGACACCTCTCCATTATTAACCCGGCTTAATGTCACCTTTCAATAGCAAGGTGACATTAACCCCTTATTAACCCATGAGCCACCGCTAAAGGCAATGGGAATAGAGAGGCTAAGTGCCAGAAAATATAGTAATAAAATAATGGGGAGAGCCAGCCAATGCCGTCAGGAAGGTAAGTAAATAAATCATGCAAAACCTGAGGCAAAAAATTGTATTGCAGCTAGAAATTTATATTATACCTTTCCTGGGTTGGGTTCTCCTGTATATGCCTGAACTCTGCCTTAAGTTTGTTTTTTTCTGGTTATAGTTTCACTTGGCCTTAGATAATTGTTACAAGGCAGTTATTGTAACTCTATTCCCCTTTTTTCACAGTATGCTTTGTAATCCATATTGGGGATAATGGATACATCAGGATTGATGTGTGGAACTTCTATTTTTTCTATATTATTTGGTTGCCTATTTTTCTACGTTATTTGGTTACCTAATTTTCAATTAGTTTTTCATTTGTGATATTGTTATCTTACATCAGTCATGTAATTCAACATAATTTGTTATAATTTACTATATCTTGTAATTTTGTCCTTTTCATTGTATTCTGTTTAGATAAATTACCTTGACAAAGGCCATATAGGCCGAAACGTCGGTGATACTGTTGTCATGGGTGTATCGCTACGAAGATCGTCGCGATTGCACATTCTGACTTCTCGCAGCTGAGTTGCTGTTTCTTTGTGTTTGGTAGTGAGGGAGTTAATTTTACCTAGCTCTTTGCTAAGACTAGGTCCAGCCTCGTCCGGCTGCTTTTGATTATGCACTAATTAGCTTCCTTTATATACCTGCCAGTCTGCTTGTTAGATGCCGGTGAAAGCTTACATGCAGACCAGCAGATTGGATCAGGTCATGAGAAGACTTAAGTTAAGAGTTCCTTTGTGGTTTCTCCTCTCCTCGATTTTAGTTTATCTCCTATACCTTTTGTGTTCCCTCTGTGTTTAAGTGTTGTATGCAAGACAGTGTTTGCTTTGTCCCCTGTCTGTCTCGTTTGTCTTTACTGTTTGTTAAGCAGTAACCTGCCTATTCCCTGTGTGGTAATCAGGGTCCTTCTGAGGACTAGATTACAGTTGTCAGGGACTTATAGGAGACAGGGTTACGTTGGCGGCCTGGACCTCTGTACCATTAACAGTACCTCCAGGTTGAGGGACTAGTCAGGTCCCCAGGTTAGGGTCAGCATAGACCCCGGTCCACCTGCAGCCTGAGTACAGCGTTATACGTCTTCAGGATTCACCCACAGTACAACGGATATTATGTCAGGTAATACTATACTTTATGTACATGTTGAGATTTCCTATTTATGTGTTATATTGCATGTTGTCCCTCTTAGTATTGATTACTGACATCATATGTGTATCTGTGATACAGCGTGACAACTGTGTGACTGATTTTTTGAATAAATTTCTAGTTGCAATACAATTTTTTGCATGATTTAGTTGCTTACCTTCCTGACGGCATTGGCTGGCTCTCCCCATTATTTTATTACTATATTATCTTTTTTGGGGTTACTTAGCAGCCTTGGTAAGATGTCCTTGGATACCTTGTCATACAATAAATCTGAGGCTGATTCCATTATCGCTCAGGTTAATTTACCCAGTCAGTTTTTACACACACCTACTGACCAACTTCGATCACGAGATTATGAAAGGATTTGCAAGAAGAAGACAGCATTACAGCTTCATTATGTCACATTGGCTAAATATCACAAGGTTCAGAGGATACCTAGAGGCCTCCGAGTCCCACTCAGGCCTACCCTCTTTTTTGATAAAATGGATTTTTGTGGTAAATTTGAGGCAATCTTAAATAAATGCTCCATGGACTTAATTTTATTAACAGTTAAATTTTTGCAGAAAGAAATATCTTCTCTTGAAACAGAAATTGGTAATGCAGAACAACAACTTCGGAGCACTCTCTCTCAGGATGAATTCAATAAGATTAAATCCCAGGTAGATAAATCTACTGTTGAATTCCAATCTCAGTTGCAAGAGCGGAAAAGGGCCAAATTTCTAAGAGATGCTGATGATTACCAACGGAATCAAGTGTATCGCTGGAGGAGTCTGAGTACCTCCAGAGACCAGAGGTCCTTCAGACGGTGGAACTCTTCCTTCTCCAATAGCTCGGATAGTGAAGGCTCAAAAATCTCTTTTCGTTCATTTGGACAGAGACGAGGAAGAGGACAGAGGAATCGTAACAACAGAGGAAACTCGGGTGGAACGGATCCCACTTCAGTTCCGATGCAGACGCGTTCCCAGGTAATTCATAACCAGCTGGACTATAATATTTCTTCCCATATTTTGTCTCCCTCAGAGATAGCTGCACTCCAAAAAGGCCTCTCTTTTTGCCCTACACCACGTTTCAACAAGTTCGTCTTGGACCAAGAACTACAACGATTTTTTAGATCGTTACGCCTTAAGGTACATTTTTCAAAGGAGAGCTCCCCTTCACAAACTCCAGATAGGGAGACTTCTTCTAATCCTGATCTTCATCTTGACACATTTACCTTAAGGGGTTTGAATTTGTACAAGAAGAGCCATTTCACTCCCCCAAGAACATATCATCCGGTGGAGACATGTGTTGCATTGGTCCAAAGAGACACTAAGAATCAACTACATCAGTTCCACCATGGTCAGTTTAAAATATTGAATAATGTCTCAAGAACTGAACGTATAGCTATTAATGATCTTTGTCGGAATAAACAACTGATTATTAAGCCTGCCGACAAAGGTGGCCCCATTGTTATAATGTATAAACAGTATTATGTTAATGAGATCCATTCCCAACTTAGTAATAGGGACACTTATCTTCCTGTCACTTCTAACCCTTCCTCAACAATAATTAGGGAAATTTGTGAAATGGTTCAACACTTCCTTTCTTTGGGTGTAATTGGCACAAAATTAAGTGAATTTTTGGTTAATCTAGATCCTACAGTACCAGGTTTTTTTTATACCCTTCCAAAAATCCACAAGAACCTTACACAACCTTCTGGCAGGCCTATCGTCGCTTCAACCAACTCGGTATTATCACTACTGTCTATCGTGCTGGAGAAGATTCTGTCTCCTCTTATGTATAGCATTCTTTCATGGCTACGGGATACGTCACATTTTTTGTCTTTTATACATAATCTGAAAAAAATCCCATCACATTGCCTTCTGGTGACATTAGATGTTACCTATCACGAACACCGCACTGCACTGGCTCACTGAGCCAGTGCGCGTGTCCTGAATAAGACAGACTGCACTCAAAGATACCTGTGGAGCGGGGCAGTAGCGGTGAAGATGCGTGCTTCAGACTAACAGGACCCGAAGCACGTGACTGCCAAGGGGCGGTGCCGGCCACAGGTCTCTCAGAGGGAGCAGTAACAGATAGAAAATGCTTCAGGCCAGAGGACCTGAATCACGTGACTGCTGGTGGGTGTGGCCTAAGCTCCAGAGAGCTATGAGCAGAAGGACTCCTAGAAGGGTAACTACGGGACAGAGTTACCAAGGGGCATAGACAAAACGGATCGTCAGGATAGCCAGGTCATAAACAGAGGGAGCAACGCAGTACAAGAGGAGCAGGCAGAGAATAACCAGAACGTAGCCAAGGGATCAGAAAACCAGAACGGGCAAATACACAGTACCAAGACAGTAGACAAACTCACAACGAAGAGACGGACCGGGTCAAAACCAAACAAGCAACAAGATCAGGCACAAGGCACAGGCACACAGGAGGTCAACTAACTCAGCCGAGGGCAGGAGTATAACTGACACCAGACCTAGGTCAATTGGCAACTAAATAGCCGCCCTCTGCCAGAGAGAGGCTGAAACCATTAACCCCAGTCTGACCAGGACGGGACAAAGACAAAACCCCGTCCTGGGTCATGACATTATCAGTCTGTACACGAGTATCAGTCATGACATGGGGATTCAGGCAGTACAAACATTTTTGGATAATAACATGGATTTCTCTCCTAATATGAAAACCTTTTGCATTTCCATGTTAACCCTTGTCCTTAAAAGAAACTTCTGTATGTTTGAGGATAAGTTTTTCAATCAATTAACTGGAACAGCAATGGGCTCAAATGTTGTGCCACCATTTGCCAATATTTACATGGCACAGTTTGAATCAGAGTTTGTATACAATCATCCACTCTACCAACAGTACTCAGTACTTTGGAAGAGGTATATAGATGACATCTTTCTCATTTGGTCGGGAGATCTATATTCTCTCCAAAGTTTTTTTCAGGACAGTAATACCAGTATTGAGGGTTTAAAGTTCACTATGCACACGATAGTGAATCCATTCCATATCTTGACACGAAAGTACTTAAGGATCAAGATGGAACTCTTTCTACTGATCTTTATGTGAAGTCAACAGATAAAAATAGTCTTTTGCATTATTCTAGTTGTCATCCTAAGCACATTAAAAGGACCCTTCCTCGGTCCCAATTTCATCGTATTAACCATATTGTTTCCAATAACATAAATTGTTTTACAAGACTCACTGAGATGAAACTTAAATTTCAAGCCAGGGGTTATCCTGTTTCCATGTTATCCTCTACTTCCGTATTAACATCCCAACCAGCTTGTAAGACAAATAGGATAGCTTTTGTCAACACATATCATCCCTTTATGCATCTGTTTCATAAGATAATTCAAAAACACTGGTCAATTATTTCTAACTCCTATCCACATGTTATGGAGTTTCAGACTCCGCCTTTAAAGTGTCACAAGAAACCACCTAATCTACGCAACCTGTTAGGCTGCTTCCACACATCAGTTTTTTTACGTCAGGCACGATTCGGCGTGTTTTTAAAAAAACGCATCCGGTACCGGATGCGTTTTTTTGGCATTGACTTTCATTAGCGCCGGATCGCGCCTGATGTCATTGCGTTGCATCCGTTTTTGTCCGGATCTGGCAGAAATGTACATTCCGGCGGCCGGACAAGACGCTGACTGCAAGGTTTTTTTTTTCCGGAGCCGCCTGATAGTGCCTGAAGCGGCGCATTAGGCGGCCGGAAATAATACAAGTGTATGGAACCAGACCAGTCTTTTGTGAAATCAGTCAAAAGACTGATCCGGATTCTGGAAATCAAGGTCTCTCTCTCTCTCTCTCCTCGGTCCGGACATGCGTACCTGCATTTTCCACATACAAAATTTCTTTTTCCGGGTTGAAAAGGTCAGGTCGGATCCGGCAAGAAAACTGATCAGTTGCATCAGTTTTTTCAAAATCAGCGCTGGAACCGTCCTATCAGGTATACGACGGATTATGCCTGACACAAAAAAACTGATGTGTGAAAGTAGCCTTAGTGAGAGCTGATATTGGTAGTTCACGTATCACTAGCTCACAGACTTTTTTAACATCACAACGTAGAGGGACTTTCCCATGCCTACATTGTCTCCAATATTTCCAAAGGTGACACACTTTCACATCCTCGCTCTGGAAGGATTTTTCCAATTAGGGAATACTACAATTGAGAGTCTTCCTACGTCAGACTAACCAACATATCCGAGACCGTATTTCACAGCACAAGTCTACCATTTGCTGCAAAAGAACCATACTACCCATACCGGATCATTTTTTGGCACACAATCACAATATCGCACAACTCCGATATCAAGTGATTGATAGCGTACCTTTTGCTAGGAAAGGAGGTAACAAAGTCCAAAAATTGAAAGAAAGGGAAGCTTATTGGATTTATACTCTTCAAACATTGGAGCCGTGTGGTCTAAACAGGGATTATGACTTATTCTATTAACTCATTTTGGATGTTCTAATATTCTATTGGTTATCCTAGTATACATTTGACATGAATTAGCCATCTTAGGTTGTTCTTCTTGCATAATTACTTTGGCTCCATTAGCGAGTGTATTTGCGTATTATTATCAGGTTTATTAACCCCTTAGTGACAGAGCCATTTTGCAGCTTAAT
>VIAB01018665.1:26362-37249 GCA_009801035.1 Oophaga pumilio | reverse complement strand
ATTACTGTTCTTTAATTATGTGGGACAAAATAGAAAAGTCAAATCCTTTCTATTTAAATGCTAATACCAACTATGCTAACTTATGAAAAGGTTGTATAATACATTTTTTTTAATTCCTTAAACCAAGCAATTGTTCAAGGTGGTTTGAGTTAAAATATCGGACAGTTCTGAAATAAAATCAGAGTAAACAAAATTATCTGCTTTGCAGAGACGTTTCAGATTTTTTTCCATTATATATTCATGTAAATCATGCTATTCACCATGACATTTTATTAAAATCAACTCATGAAAAATAATACAATTCTAGGAAAAACAAAATTTGAATTACATGAAGAAACTATTGCAAGGAATAGTAAGGCTCTAATCAGTTAGATGGTCTGGGTGTTAAGGATAAATTAACTTTTATTGGCTATAAAAATACAGGCCTATTGGCTAGAAATATTTCACTACATGTAAAATAAAGGAAATAACAAGTTCAATAAATTACATAACAATTTGTCATCACTTTTGTATATTACAACTTTTTTGCTTTTGGAAAAAATAAATAAAACAAATAACAAACTTACAGAGCTTAAGACTTAAGACAAGAGAAAGATAAGCATAAGGAAACATGGGGAACAATGAGTGCAATAATAGGTGAGAATTTTTATCGATTACTTTGCCATATTATGCACAGAGGTACGGTAAACCTGTAACAAAGATACATAGATTACAAAATAGCAGGAGGAACCAATCTTGCGTATAATACCATCTAGGGAGAATTTGAAAGCTAAGGTATTTAGGCACAGATATTTAAAAGTGCTCTATCACAATTAGTTTAAGTTTGATAGTTGGTAGCTGAGTGCTGGTTGGACCTGACATAACCTGGCTTAATTTTCAGATATTTTCCCATAGAGCTGATATGGTCTGTGAAAATGGTGGAGGCAGTCAATGAATTCTCTGGATTTGAAAGGAAAGACCAACAAGCATGCATGCCTGGATTGGTCACTAAATATCCATAATTTCACACCAATTTTGGTGAGAATTGGGTTCACTGATTTCCTTTGCAATAATAATCTTTATTTTTATAATCTTTATTTTTATATAGCGCTAACATATTCCACAGCGCTTTACAGTTTGCACACATTATTGTTGCTATCCCCGATGGGGCTCACAATCTAGATTCCCTATCAGTATGTTTTTGGAGTGTGGGAGGAAACCAGAGTACCCGGAGGAAACCCACGCAAACACGGGGAGAACATACAAACTCCTTGCAGATGTTGTCCTTGGTGGGATTTGAACCCAGGACTCCAGCGCTGTCCACTGAGCCACAGTGCTCTAATCTGTTATCAGTGCGACTGCTTGGTTTATATAGTGAATAGTAAGACTTCCTTGCAACCATTTCTATTGAGATTGTCATTTTAAGAACAAGACCAGAAGGTTCAAGTTGGGCAGAAAAACGTGGTTGGTCAAAAATCATTAAGGTTATGAGTCAACCAAAGTAAAGCTTTCTTCACTACTTGGCTGAGTGGGTAGAAGGGGTGCTGGCTAATGATAGATATTAATGTCATAATGCTATAATTTGGCAATAATCTCCCAACATAGAGGATTAGATCACAGTGAGTCCTGTAAATTGCTAGAATGAGGTGGTAATGACCTAATAATGTGTAACTTCATTTGTAAGCCCAACATGCTGATGCCATTATAAGCAAAGGCTGGCAAATACTTAGGTGAGTCTAGTAATGTGCAATGTTTCCCAAGACATAAACGTTCCTATACCCAAATGGATGAATAAATTGCATATTGAAGTCCATATTTTCATTCTATTCACTCGCTTGTACTCACTGTATTGGTCTATCTTGTGTCTCTGGTGTTCATTCAGACTATTACATTTTTCTAATGTGAAGTGTTTGATCTTGCTTCTCTACAAACATTCTGCGTTAAGGAAATACCATGCATAAATGATAATGCAATAGAAAGTCATTCATCTTACACTGTTGGCTCTGGTAATAGATTGGCTGTCAAGTTTGCAGCCTAAAGTAGCTATTTTTTTATGACAAGTAAACAAATATGAGAAAATATGAACTTGAACTTTATTGTACATAGTGTTCAACTGAGAAATGATATATGCATCCGTCTGGAGTGTCATGTCTGGACTAGCACTTCTACACTGTGATCCTCATCTAGTGTAATAGGAGGATGGTGTATACTACAGTGACCTTTGTCTATCTGTCTAGAAGATAATAATCAGAGATATATTAAGCAAGTAATACTTTAAAGTGGTAAGTCCACCGCCAACCCAAAGGGATAAAATAACATTTAATCTATAATTATCTGAATTGCAAATCTCGAAAAAAAAAAGAATTATCAGCTAATTTTTTATTGTGAGATTTTACAATAATGCCTGACCAAGGAGAATTTCAGCTTTCTTGTGACCCTCAATAGACTACAGATAATATACTTTCATAGAATAAAGAATCTGCAATCTTGTGATTGATCTGAAGGTCACTGCAGACTTTTTAAAATTCTCTTAAAAGGACGTGAATGCAAAGAAAAGAATAAGAATATTGTACCAAATGTAGATTTGTTATAACAGGGAAATTTGAGATGTCATCAAGCAATAGAGTCTACAAAAAGAATAAAGTGGTGGGCCAAAAATATCAGGGTTTGGACACATAATTTTTACAAATGCGCATGAAACATCCATTTAATCTATGCAAAAGATACTCACAATCAGCTAACCCACATGGATATATAGCATACAGCCCTGGAAATGCTTGCACAAAGTAATTGTCGTAATCCAACCAAAAAAGGCTAACTATCCAGTGGCAGAACTATATATATTTTTCGTTATTTAAAACATTTTAAAGCTCCAGCAGCCAGTATTATATGCTACATAGTTACATATATACAAAGCAGTCACTAGGTATTAAGGACACTGTTCTCTCCTGGTTCTCCTCCTATCTTTCTGACCGCTCCTTCAGTGTTTCGTTCTCTGGCTCCACTTCATCTCCTCTTCCTCTCACTGTCGGTGTACCCCAGGGCTCAGTCCTTGGCCCCCTTCTCTTCTCTCTCTACACCGCCCCAATTGGACAGACCATCAGCAGATTTGGCTTTCAGTACCATCTTTATGCTGATGACACACAATTATGCACGTCATCCCCCGACCTTACCCCCGCTGTACTACAGAACGCCACCGACTGTCTGTCCGCAGTCTCCAACATCATGTCCGCTCTCTATCTGAAACTTAACCTCTCCAAAACTGAACTTCTTCTGCTCCCGCCGTCTACTAACCTCCCTAAATCTGACATTTCCCTCTCAGTGGGCGGCACCATAATAACACCCCGGCAGCAGGCTCGCTGTCTGGGTGTTATGTTTGACACCAATCTCTCCTTCACCTCCCATATACAATCTCTTGCCCGCTCTTGCCGCCTACACCTAAAGAACATCTCTAGAATCCGCCCTTTTCTCACCATGGAAACAACAAAAACCCTCACTGTAGCATTGATCCACTCCCGCCTGGACTACTGCAACGCTCTATTACTTGGCCTCCCCATTACTCGACTATCCCCTCTCCAGTCCATCCTTAATGCAGCAGCCAGGGTCATCCATCTGGCTAATCGGTACTCGGACGCGTCCGCTCTTCGCCAGTCCTTACACTGGCTGCCCATTCATTATAGGATCCAATTCAAAGTACTTGTTCTCACCCACAAAGCTCTCCACACTGCAGCACCCCCCTACATCTCCTCCCTCATTTCTATCTATTGGCCTAACCGACTGCTGCGCTCTGCAAACGACTTTCGACTAACCTCTGCACTAATCCGTACCTCCCACTCCCGACTCCAAGACTTCTCCCGCGCTGCGCCAATCCTCTGGAATGCTCTACCCCAAGAAATTAGGACTATCCACAATTTGCATGGTTTCAAGCGCTCCCTCAAAACACATCTGTTCAGAGCGGCCTATCACATTCACTAATCAAAGTCATTCTCTGTGTAAGTGTGTGTGTGTGTAGCCTATTCACTATCTCCATCCATCCCTCACTCCCTCAAGATGGCTGGACCATCATTGTAAATGCACCATTGTATATACACACCTGTACTTTGTATCTCCCCCACCTCATTGTAGATTGTAAGCTCTCACGAGCAGGGCCGTCTTATTTTGCTTTAATTACTGTATTGTTAACGTTGTTACTTATGACTTGTGTTCTGAAACTGTTAAACTGTAAAGCGCTGCGGAATATGATGGCGCTATATAAATAAAGATTATTATTAAAGCAGGAGGAATCCAGTGGAGAGATGTCATTACTGATAAATGTATGAAACTTGACTTCTGTTTCACCATTATAAAAAATCCAGGAGCAATAACTGACTGCTCAGCAAGATAAAATAAGTAGCGAGACGGACACACATATTTTGGCTGAGCATGAATAAGGCTTAGTGTTGAAACGTGTAGGTCCGTCCCGCTATCCTATTTTATTTTGCTGACCAGTCACTTACTGCTTCTGTAGGTTTTTAATGGTAAAATAAAAGTCAAGTTTTATACATTTACCTGTAATTATGTCTCACCGCTTGTCTGCTTGATTCCTCCTTCTTTGTGTACATTAAGTTGTTGCTCTGACACCATCCGTGTGGGTTCATCCAGTCCTGTTACAGAATCATCTCCCAGTGTGGTCAGCTGACTAGCTTTTTCTATTCTCACATAGTTATATAGGTTAATAAGAGACTAAAGTCCATCAAGTTCAACCTTTCTCCACCAATTATAAATTCTTAGTCACTAAATTGTCTATAACTCACATCATTCAGCCCTTTTTAAAAACTGTTACAGTGTCTGAATGAAGTAAATTGTCCAGCTCGACAGCATAGTGAAAAGCAAAGTTGGTGGGAGGAATTGTATGTATATGCTGTGGATAATCCTTTTAGGGACTGCATATTGGGATATGGCAGATATACAGATGACGTCATTATTGTGTGGGGTGCTGATGCATCTGCTGTGCAGGATTTGGTTTGCTACTTAAATTGCAATCCTTTCAATTTGAAATTCACAGTCAACCACAACTCCTCCTGCACAGATTTTCTAGATCTCAAATTCAGGGGTATAGCAAATGAGCCAGTCATCACTTCCACCTTTAGGAAAAATACGGCTGGTAATACTATACTACACGTCCACAGTCACCATATCAAACACACAATCAAGAGTATCCCAGTGGGAGAGATGACTAGGGCCAAACGTAATTGCAGCATCCAGAGTGACTATGAAAGGGAGTTTAAATAGAGCTGAAAAAATAGTGGATAAAAAACCACAGTTTAAAATGGAATCTGATACTCATAAAAATAATACAAATCCTGTAACTTTAGTTTTACAATTCAGTAACCAGTTCTCTATTACTAGATATATGATTCTCCACAATTTGTCCATTTTAAAAAAAGATTTTGAAATAGCGGCGATAATTAAAAATGGGTGTAAGGTGGTATCTAGAAGAGCACATCCTTGAAACAGACTCTCTCACCAACTGCTTTAGATCTGGCAATACCCGGGCAACTAATTGGTTAAACATTAAAGGATAACATAAGTGTGGGGCCACAGTTTGCAATATCTGTAAATTTTCAAAAAAATATGTAGAATTCTTTGATTCAATTGGACACAAGTTCCCTATAAGAACATTCCTAAACTGTAACACAAATAACGTAGTTTACATTATGGAGTGCACTTTATGCTACTTGAAATATGTTGGGGGTACAAAGCATCAATTAAAAACAAGAATTAGAGAGCTCATTTATGATGTTGAAAATGTGAACATACATAGAAACACGTCCCAGGTTTCAAGACACTTTATAGATTGCCATCAGAGTAATTTAGAGTCGCTTAAAATCTATGCCATAGAAAAAAATCATAATCCTATAAGGGGAGGAGATACTGAAGTGGTCTTAAGAAATAGGGAAGCCTGGTGGATATTTAAATTAAATATAAGATCACCACTAGGCCTAAATAAAAGCAAGGACATCATGTTGTTTTACTAATTTATAACTCAGGAATCATAAAAATATTTTTTTTGAAAAATCTAACAATTTTTTTTCAAACACATGTTCAGTTTACACCATCTAAATTAGTGAACAATGTGTACTGATTTTTTTTAACACATGTTCAGTTTACACTATGTAAATTAGTGAACAATAAAATAATTTTGGTAGATCAAAAACCATTACTGACATGTTGGGATCGCTCCAATGTGTATTATAGACAAAGCAAAAACTATATACAATATTTCTTTATTTTAAGCGACCCAGATTGTCAGAATGTCATTGTGATTCCTGAGTATATGATATATATAGGTATACTTATCAACGAATTTTGGAGAGTGTACAATTGTTTTCTGCCTCATGTTGTAAATACAAAGCAAAAACCCTAACCCTAACCCTAACCGGAGAATGGAAATAAATACTTTTTTTATTTTATTATTTTTCCCTAACTTACAGGGTGATAAAGGGGGGTTTGATTTACTATTTATATTGGGTTTTATGCTTGGCAGCTGTCACGCTAAAAGATGCTTTATATTGCAAAAAATAGTTTTTGCATCACCACATTTTGAGAGCTATAAATTTTCCACATTTTGGCCGACAGATTCATGTGAGGTCTTGTTTTTGGTGGAACGAGTTGACATTTTTATTGGTACCATTTTTGGGCACATGACATTTTTTGATCGCTTTTTATTCCAATTATTGGGAGGCAGAATGAACAAAAACCAGCAATTCATGAATTTCTTTTGGGGGGTGTTTACACCGTTCCACGTGTGGTAAAATTGATAAAGCAGTTTTTTTATTCGGGCAGTACGATTACAGCGATACCTCATTTATATCTTTTTTCATGTTTTGGCGCTTTTATACAATAAAAACTATTTTAGATAAAAAATAATTATTTTTGCATCGCTTTATTCTGAGAGCTATAATTTTTTTATTTTTACGGTGCTGGAGCTGTATGGGGGCTTGTATTTTACGGGACAAGATGACGTTTTCAGTGGTACCACGTTTATTTATATATTTTGATGGCGTGTTATTCCACTTTTTTATTCGGCGGTATGATGATAAAGCATTGTTTTTTGGCTTTTACAAAGGTTTTCACTAAAGGGGTTAACTAGTGGAACAGTTTTATAGGTCAGGTCGTTACGGAGGCGGCGATAACAAATATGTGTACTGTTATTGTTATTTTTTTTAATTCAAATATTTATTTTTTGCTGGAATAAATATTGATTTTTTTATTATTATTATTTTATTATTTTTTAAAATATTTTTGCAATTATTTAAAAAAAAAATTATTTAATTCTTACTTTTACACTTTGTCCCACTATGGAACACTCATTTTCTGCAGGCAGATCGCTTCTATAGCATACAGATCTGCATGCTATAGAAGCTGTCAGCGTTGCAGCTTCAATAAGCTGACCTGAGAGACTTCCTGGTCATCACTGCCCATGACCGGAAGCCTCTCAGGCCTAGAGACCCGGATGTTATCATGACGACATCGGGTCTCCATGGCAGCGATTGGGACCCCGCATCATGCCGCGGGGTCTCCTATCCAAAAGCAGAGGGGCTGTCAGTGTGGTTTGGGACGAGTGTATATTAAATGCCGCTGTCAGAGATTGATAACAGACATGGGTGGATAGCGATTCCACCCACGGCTGTTAGGAGCACAAGTCAGCTGATAAAATCAGCTTTCATGTGCTGGAAAAGTTGCAAGCTCATCGCCGGGGCTCACAACAAGGGGGGAGACAGCATATGCCGTATGTATATGGCCCATGTCATGAAGGCGTTAAATCCTGGACATCACTGCAGAAAATGCCCTGGAATACCTGCAGAAAGCAGGTTAAGAACTAGATCAGGTTAAAATCCTTCAGTAACACAGTAAGTCCAATATAAGCAAAAAAGAGGCAAGTCAAACAGATAAGTGAGAATACAGGAGCCTAGTCAGATGAAAGGCCAGGTCAAAACCAAGTATCCTCACACAATACCAGAGCACTGAACCAGGTATCCTAAGCTAATAACTAGCACAAATATGTGCTCCTAAGAGACACTAATAGTGTTCCCACTATAATTATTGGTCAGATTCCCTGACCACATAATTAGCTAAAAACAAATTCTCACATTGATGATTTTAAGTGCACAGACCGAGTACACGATCCTCCGACATCCCAACCAGTCTGACCTCAAACTCATTAGGTGAGGAAATAACAGTTGTCTGGGATTTATGACTAATAGTAATGTGTGAGAGTGTTTGCACTGTTAGACACTTGATAAATCATTTGGGTGCTGAATTAAGTACTGAGCAGAGCCGAGTGCTCAGATCCCTGAGATATTTCTCTCTCTCTTTCCAAAGTACTCGATTCGAGAACAGAGCAGTTTACTGCTCACTCATCACTATTGCCTAACAAAAGACAATATAGTATGCAACCAGATTTATTTTTTCTTACTTTTTCCTTGGCTCAATATATGTGTGGGGAAATGTTATACCAGATTACCAAAAGATATAATATTGCAATACTCTAACAAGATATACATCCTATACATTTGCCTATGTCTGGGCACCCAATAATTGTAATGTGAATAGTAGTCTACAAGGATTTTGCAAGCTTGTCAAAATATTGTATTGAATCTGCAAATCACCTTTCAAATTCTCCAGCATCCATTGCCGCCTCTTGTCGGGCCTCCACAGTTCTGTCACGTACGTCAGTAAGGTGATCTGCTGCTGGAAAGTACAGGCTTCAAAAGTAATTTAACATTCAGCATGTGACCTCTGAGGCCAGTGATTCTTTGCTGTGGTCACTTGAACAAGGTTCTAGATTGCAGAACTGGTGGGAAAATTTGAACCGCCAGTTCTGGAACCCGAGGGAATTTTATGTGATTTTGTTTTCTCATACTGCCTGCTGCTGAGCATCTTTCCTAAAATCTTGTGAACACCCTTTCATGATTATTGTACATTGCTATTTATTACTATTATTATGCAATTAATTTAAATCTCTATTTTACAAATGGACAATTTCTTATACTGGTCAAATTATCATGAAAATGATTATGGCTTTACTTTTAGACATGGCAAAAGAGGACATTCAGTAGTCTAATTTTAAGAAAGAAAACCTTGCTTTATAAAATAATTTGTATTCCAGTATAGAGTCCATTAAAGTAATTTCAATGTCCATTAGAAATACAATAATACCATACAACTCTGTCTCCTGAGAGATGCAAAGATTCTCTTTTACTTGATGGAAGCAACACAGAATTACATCATTAACTGTTGTTATATTTTCTTTTAGTAACTTTGTGGACTTTTACAATATATGAAACTTAAATTGCTAAGACCCTTTCTGACATATGGAATTGAACAAAGATTTGTAATAAATACACTGAATGCAAGTTATCTCATATTATTTAGTTTGCTTGGAAATTTTGAGTATCTTTCTGTGCAGACTACACAGTTTTTCTATGTATTCTCCAATAAAGCAGTAATCATGTTAAAGAAGTCTTAGGACATACACTTCGGAGTCAAAAAAAAATTCAAGACGTTTTCAATTTAGATGAATAGACTATGTTAGTTATTAACATAATCATTTATTTGGTGCCCTGTTAGTTATTAACATAATCAATTTGGTGCCCTGTACCTAATTCCATCATATTTGATATACTACACTGAGCTACGTATCTAATCTCAGCTTGTGATACAGTCCGTGTATGTAATCACAGTGCATAATACAGCCCACATATCTATTCCTATCCTGTGTGATTCACTCTGCTGAGCCCTGTATTTAATCTCATAATTTTAAAGAGATCATATATCTAGTCCCATCACTTGTGATACACTCTGTGCATCTAATCCCAGAGCTTGATACAGTCCATATATCTAATCCCATCCTGTGTGATACACTCCACTGAATCCTATATCTAATCCCGTCACATGTGATACACTATATTGAGCCCTTGATACCTAATCCCATCGTGTGATACTGTATCTAACCCCAGCACTTGATATGATAAACATCATCAACTAACAGAATCAGCACTGCCAGCCGTCATCCTTGATGACACTTTCCACATCTCAGTGCCACTTTGCAGTCACCAACAAAATGGCTCCGCACTGTGATCCTAAACTTTATTTTTCCTTATCCTTTTGCACATGCCCATAAGAGGAGGAGTGACATTACATACATGTGAGAAGACCCCACCTCATTTTTACTGCAGTCATAAAGTGAGCTAGGTTTTCATGACAAATCTCAACAGCTGCTCTCTGTTGTGTTTAAAAGTAGAACATATCAAACATTTTAAATTATTTTTCATATTTTATACCATTAAAATGATAATATTTAAAAAACAAATACACGTGGTCAAAATTGTTGGTACCCCTCGAAAAATGACAAAAAAACCCACAAAGGTGACAGAAATAACTTGAATCTGACAAAAGTAATAATAAATAAAAAATCTATGAAAATGAACAAATGAAAGTCAGACATTGCTTTTCAACCATGTTTCCACAGAATTTTTAAAAACATAAAACTCATGAAATAGGCCTGGACAGAAATGATGGTACCGTTAACTTAATATTTTGTTGCACAACCTTTTGAGGCAATCACTGCAATCAAAGGATTCCTGTAACTGTCAATGAGACTTCTGCACCTCTCGACAGGTATTTTGGCCCACTCCTCAAGAGCAAACTGCTCCAGTTGTCTCATGTTTGAAGGTTCCAGACAGCATGTTTCAGCTCTTTCCAAAGATGTTAGGTCAGGGCTCATAGAAGGCCACTTCAGAATAGTCCAATGTTTTCCTCTTAGCCATTCTTGGGTGATTTAGCTGTGTGTTTTGGGTCATTATCCTGTTGCAAGACCATAACCTGCGACTGAGACCAAGCTTTCTGACACTGCGCAGCACATTT
>VIAB01018661.1:13121-30140 GCA_009801035.1 Oophaga pumilio | reverse complement strand
AATATCCCGCCAATTTAGGGTGACAGATTCCCTTTAAAAGCAAAGTTTAAAAAAGTTAGCACCCATGGTGGACACAGAAACATGTATTTGGTGGACACAGATTATTTACAGTGAACAGGTAACTGTGAATAAAGAGAATAGATCAAATATATTTGCTCTTAGGGAGTTTTCTCATCTGGGTCATTTCTGGCATATACTCTGAGTCCCGTATTAATTCAGAAACCACACACCACTGCAATGGAGAGCTGGACTTGTATACCTTACAGTAGACCTTTCATGAGTTTGAACATGTTAAACTAGCCACATCATGCAGAGCTGAGTAAAATGTATTTCTAATTCTTTACTTTCTCCTCTCTGTTGTGGAGATATTCTCTTGTAAAGTTTAGGTTATAATTTATGTTATAGTTCAACTTGGTTTTACCAGAGATTTGTCCCTGGGTGTGAGTACTTCTTCTCCTACATGACACTGACCAATCATAACACAGAAGTGTTATGCAGGATAATAAAGAACATGCCCTCCTCTCCTCACTGATCCTTGCAGCTACTGTGAAGGGATACAACAGGGCTGAGTATCATTCACTATAGAGCAATGACAGCACACATTTTGGACTAGTCATTGTCAGAAGCATATGTAGAATCAAAATATTAACTAGCAATTTTTAAGTGCAGGGAACTTTGCATAAACAATGTATGTGTTAGGAATCAGTTTAAGGGTTCGCTCACACTGCCGTGTCTTCCCATTTCAGAGAATTGGGCTGATTATTGTAATGAGACTCTGCTCAAACTCTGAGTGTTTGGTTAGAGTGTCATTTTACTCTCAGCGCTGAACACGACAAACACAAAGACAGAGATTGTAATAAATCATGTCAGCGTTTTCTATGAAGAATTTGGCTGTCTCAGACATTAGCTACCCGCTACTTGCAGAGTTATATGCCCACCGGCTCAGTGTTTTAAAACCATAGTAGTTAAATAACATATTTATGTTATTAGAGCTTTAATATTTCTTTTTATTTTTTATTGCATTTTTGAAAATAAACAAAACATACACATAACTACTATCTACTACACTCATACATCGATCTTCCACAGTGATACATTACAGCTTCGCTATTTCTAAATAATATTTAACAAATTTGTATCTGTTCAGTATTATAGTGTACAATCTATAGAATTATTTTACTTTGTTTTATTTTTATTTAGAATTTATGTTATTGCAATCCAGCATTATGTGAAATGCAATGTCAATTACAGAGAAACGAGCTATAACTTTATGGCCTTCTTCTGCGTATTTATCAATCTTCTATTATTCACCACTGATTTCTTCTTAAAAGATGGCTTAGAGAACAGAGACATGTCCGGTGGACACTTTACAATTAGAACATTATTGTTAATCTAAGTCAATAGTAAAGACATTTACAAAGCAGAAATGGCAATTACCAGGCAGTAAAATTAACAAGCTATATCCACAATAGCTTCCAAGGATGATCAACTGTTAAATGAGTGACATAAAGGAAATTAAATGTACTGAAAAAATTGTGAGATTGCTCTATAACAGTAAATTTAATTCAGGATACTTACAGTAGTAAAGCCTTAGATACTTGAAATGGCAGGCCATGCATCAGATCAGAAGTAGGTAAACAATTATATTTACAGTAATATAACATACAATTTGTAAAAAAATAGTTCTACAACAAAAGACATATACAGTAATGGCTGAAAGTGTTGGCACCTTTGAAATTGTTCCAGAAAATGAAGTATTTTTCCTAGAAATGTATTGTAATTACACGTTTTGTTATACACATGTTTATTTCCTTTGTGTATATTGGAACTATTAAAATAAAACAGAAAAAAAGCAAATTGGACATAATTTCACACAAAACCCCAAATATGGGAGGACAGAATTGTAACTTTTCCAAAACTGTGGATAAACAACTTTGCTTCAAGCATGTGATGCTCGTTTAAACTCACATGTGGCATGTAACAGGTGTGGCAATATGAAAATCCAGATAAAAAGGGGAGACGTTGATTCAATCTTTGCAATGTTTTTCTGTGTGTGCCACACTAAGCATGGAGAGCAGAAAGAAGAGGACAGAACTGTCTGAGGACTTAAGAACCTAAATTGTTGAACAATACAAAAATTGTAAACCTTCCAGCTCTGGCTTGTCAAGGTAAGGAGGCATATTCACCATGCAATGCTCCTCTGGGAAATTTAATAAACCTTGACAAGCCAGAGCTGGTATGTCATTCTCCACAAGGAGAAACCTTACCCCTTAGACCTCAGTCCTGAGCCGCTCACCTAGCAAAATAAATCAGTACTCATACTTAGCATTGATGAGGGCCAATAGCCCAAAACACCATGTCTGCAAATTGAGATACCGATTTGGCTTTTATCCTAAGTCATATTGCAACACTAGTGAAAGGGTGCCTCTATTGAGTTCAAGTCCTCTTTTTCTCTGAAGAGGCAATTTGCATATTAAAAACAGGGACTGATTAAAGAAGATGGCATTACAGATGCCATTCTTAATGAACTGGCTCTCTGGAGTAAGGTGCACCTAATTCACTAAGGCGTGCACATTGCCACTACAAGATGTGTACCCCAAGAGATGAATATACCATTGATGCAACTTGCGTAGCTACAAGGGAGCTGTAGAGGTAAGGTGTCCCACTTCCATCTCTAAAATAGCTAACTGCTTTTGCTACAGACTCATTATTAGAATGCAAAGGGTCCATACATGGTTCTTGCACAGGGGTCCTCTATTATCTATTTGCTCTGTTGTACTCCAGTCAATCAATGATTTCTGGAAGTAAACAATGAATTAAACAACCAATCATTATTGTTTTTGATGTATTGCCGCCTCAGATACACACAGTAATGTTTACCACACGGTCCAGTCTCAGTAGCCGTGATTCTGAACCACATAATCCTCACCCTAATCATCCTTCCTCCCATGATGCCGCGTGCCTGGAGACAAGTGATCCCACAATTGTGCACTCCGAAGAGCTGTTCACATTTCTATTTATAGATTCTGGCCTCTCGTCATGCCCATTCCAACTGGAACATGAGGAAATTGCATGTAGCGATACTCAAATATTTGAGCAGCCACTCTCACAAGAAGGTGACGGTGGAAAAATTCAGTTACTGTCGCCAGAGTTATATGATGATGAGACACAATTTCCAGCAACTGGTGTTTTTACGTCAGCAAGTCAGGAGGTGAACTAGGGTACAGATGTGGCAGATGAGGTGGTGGATGATTAAGTCACTGAATCAACCTGGGAAGATGACATGCAGAGCGAGAACAGCTGAGCAGGGGGGAAGGATCAACAGCATCACAACAGTCAGGAAGAGTCAGTGTGGTGGTCAGAGACACAAGACACAAGGCAGGGAACTGATTCCCAAAGAACCAACACAGATGATGTTGCCAAACCAAGTGTTAGGTGTTACAGAGTCTTGCGCCTTTTTAAAGACAGTCCATTTCACCAAAAAAAGGTAATTTGCAACATCTGTTATGCCAGCATCAGAGGGGCAGCACAACTGCCAGCCTAACCACCAGCAGCATGCTCAGGCACATGCAAGCAAAGCACCAGACTGCTTGGGCCAAATTTAAACAAAAAGTCACACAATAGTAAACCAAGTAATGGTGAAAATGTAATCACCCCAAAATAATTTGGCCCCAACGCCAGTAGAGCAAAAACTCCCAAAGATATATTAATACAAGAAAGAAAGGAGCATGAACCTTATCTCAAAAATTATCTAAATTCTTTATTACAACATAGAAAATGCCAACAATAAAGGCCCGAATGAACATAGAGGTGTGACGAGGATAAGCTGTCGGTAAGAAAGACAGCAACAGACTAATACATAGCCAGGGTATATCATATAATCATGAAGCCAACATATCAATGTCTCAATGTAAACTGAAATCAATCTCAAGATCTCATTATGTAAACCAGTGGCCACATTTAAAGTCTCTCAAGGCAGACCCCCCTGACGCGCGTTTCGCGGATGTGCTTTCTCAAAAAGGGGACGCGAAACGCGCGTCAGTGGGGTCTGCCTTGAGAGACGCACAGACTCAGCCATACAATATGGGTAAGCAAGATGTATGATATGCACTATGCACTTTAAATGTGGCCACTGGTTTACATAATGAGATCTTGGGATTGATTTCAGTTTACATTGAGACATTGATATGTTGGCTTCATGATTATATGATATACCCTGGCTATGTATTAGTCTGTTGCTGTCTTTCTTACCGACAGCTTATCCTCGTCACACCTCTATGTTCATTCGGGCCTTTATTGTTGGCATTTTCTATGTTGTAATAAAGAATTTTTGATAATTTTTGAGATAAGGTTCATGCTCCTTTCTTTCTTGTATTAATATATGCTTGGACCAAATGCCAGGGTCCAGAAACAGTGTCTGCGGGTGACACCACTGTCTCTTCCCCTGTTCTACAGGCACGTCAATCCCCGTCCGTGACATAGGTGAAGATGCTTCCCACCCTGTACCGGTTGTTGCACACTTGGAACCACCATCAGCAATGACGTCATTGTCCCAGCACAGAGTTCAGTTATGTCTACTCCAGTCCTCTCTAATGCAAGCATAAATACGCAGCCACTCACCCACGGGCTACAATGCTAAATGGCCACATTTCCAGACCCTTTTCCCTGGAAATGTTGCCATTTAGGCTTGTGGAGAAGTAACTTTTCCGCAACCTCATGGTGGTGGCTGTCTCTTGGTACTCTTAGGTGACAAACTGCACACCACCAAGGAGTTGTTAAAAGGTCTAAAAGACCAGATATATCTGTGGCTATCTCCTCTGAGCCTACAACCAGACATGGTCATGTGTGGCAATGGCCATAACCTGATGGCAGCTTTGAAGCTTGGTAACCTTGTACACATTCCATGCCTGGCCTATGTGCTCAACCTAGTTGTTCAGCGTTTTCTCCAAATCTCTCCAGATCTGCCTGAGATACTTGTGAAAGTATGCTGCGTGTGTGCCCATTTCCGCTAATTGACTATAGCTGCCACTGCCCTGGCAGTGCTGCAGCAGCATTTGCAACTTTCAGCTCACCGACTGGTGTGCAATATCACCATACATTTGAACTCAACTTACATATGTTGGGAAGAATTTGTGAGCAGCAGAGGGCAGTAGTTGAATACCAGGTACACCTTGAATACTGGTATTCTGGTCAGCCTCCGCACATAAGAGCTGATGAGTTGGCATGGATGTCTGACATCTGTATGGTTCTCCAAATGTTTGAGGACTTGACCAAGATGGTAAGCGGTGATGAGCCATAATCAGCTTCACCATCCCACTTCTCTGTCTACTGAAACGCTCGCTACTTACAATTAAAAAGTAGGCTTAACAGGTGGAGCAAGTTGAGATGGGGCAAAAAGCTATACTGGGTGAAGCTACTCAGCCCAGTCTCATCTCATCTTCTCAACATGTGTTGAGTGATAATGAGGAGGTGGAGGAGAAACAGGAGCTAGTTGACAGCGCTACAGATGGTATTAACCCCATCACCTTCATCCTGTCTGTTCAGTGTGGATGGCCTGAAGATGAGAGGGAGGACGAGGAGGAGGAAGAAGAGAAGCATGAGGAGGACAACATGGACAGTCATCCTATTGCTGGGGAAAGGGAAGTCTTGGCTGTTGGCAGTTTGGTACACATGGCTGAGTATATGTTCCTCTGCCTTTCCTGTGACTCTCACGTTGTATGCATTTTGGCCAACACAAATTACTGGTTGGCCACCCTTCTAGACCCTAACAACAAGGAGAACTCTACATCTCTCCTTTCTGTAGCGGAAAGGTCGAATAAAATGTTGCACTACCAGAAGACCCACATTGAAGAATTATTTAAAAAATTCCCATCAGACAATGCTGGCTACAGAGGTCACAGTTCCTTGGACAACCGAGGAGTGGAGAATAGGGAGACACACACCAGATGCAGCCGAGGCAGGGGAAAACTCTCAAAGGTCTGGGAAAGTTTTCTCAGACAGTCCCAGAGCTTAGGCTCTGATGTGCAGGGTACTCAGATAAGGAGAAAAAAGTTTGGGAAGGTATTGAAGGAATACCTTGCTGACTATAACAGTATCCTCCGTGCCTTACAACTATTGGGTATCCAAGCAAGACACGTGTCATTAACTATCTCTCTATGCCTTGGAGTTCTGGGCCTGCCCTGCCACCAGCATTTTGTTAGAAAGGCTTTTAGTGCCGCTGTGGTGCATCGGTGCATCCACCTGTCAACTGAAAATGCTATCAGGCCTACTCTCATTAGAATGAAGAAGGGCTGGATTGGACAAGACTTAGCATTAGTGTACATGTTAGGTACTTACCGACCTTGGTTGTATGGATACCTTCAGGCTATTTTGCGCTCACAGACGGTGTGTTCACACGATCGCCACCGTGTGTTCAGCTGATATGACAGCTGACACCTGGCACTCACTTCCAGGAGCAGTGCCCACACCGCTTCCGGCAGTTTAACCCTCTAAAACCTTGATCAATATTAATAGCAGCATTTACCAGGCAGGCAGAGATGGGGCGGTGTTAGGGTTCGAGTTCCCACTGCTGCACAAAGGGAGTCTCAAACCAGTCCCACTGCGGTCCCCCATCCATCTCAGGCCGCAGTGGAGCCTGCTCAGCAAAGACATCGGTCCCAGCGTCTCGCCCGGTCGAATACTGTGCAGAGACTTGCTGCTGCCTCTTCAGGTTCTGCTATTGTAGCTAGTACTGGTCAGCGGCGAGCAGACGTCTTTAGGACTAAGTCCTTTGTTGCTTCATCTGAGCGTGCTCAGAGCAAGATCTCCCATTAGAGATCAGGGGTCACATGCTCAGATACAGCTGCCACTCCTATTGGTCCTTCAGGAAGGTCCTGTGGCTGTTGATGTTCTGAAGAAGCTTCCCATTGGTCCTTCCTGGAAGGTCTTTTTATCGTGGCTGCTATAAAAGGCTGTCCTTACCGCACGGCCGTGCGCTAGTATCAAATCTGTTACGTGCTTGCGCCAGTGTGGTCATGTATGCATGTGGTTAGGTCTGGCTGAAATAAGCCCCTAGAATACCGGCACCTCCGGTGAGGAGATTGTATGCATGTGTTCAGAGCTCGGCTGAAAACGCCATTAGAATACCGGCTACTCAGGTGAGGAGATTACTGCTTGGGTTCTGATTGCATGACCACAGACTGCAATCCGCTTAGCAGTCATCTGTGTTCCCTGTGAGTCTAACAGGACACAGTCTTTGTTACAGCGGCTCTGTGAGTTAACAGAGACCGCTTATTCCGCCATATAGTGCTACGTCGTTTGCATCTGCGACTCTGCGGGATAACAGAGTTTGCTTATACTGCCTATTTACACCATCTTACTAGCAGCTGGCTCTGCCTGCACGGTGGACCCCGGGCTGCGAACGCACCTCTCAATATCAGGTGCATTCTGCTTGCCCTTAACAGGCAGTGCATGATCTAACTAACTTGTGTCAGTGCAGGACCGACAGTTATAAAGCATAACTATAATCAGACTGAAAAAAAGTGACAGTCCGATAGTCTTAAGTAAAAAAAAAAAAAAATTGTGAAAGAATTTTTTTCAAAACCACAAAATAATAAAAAAGATTAAAAATATATTGTACCCATAAATAAATATTTTTACGGAAGAAAAATATACACATACTTGGTATTGCCTCTTCAGGAACAACTAGACCTATAAACTGTCCCACTAGTTAACCCCTTCAGTCATCACCATAAAAAGGAGGCAAAAAACTATACTTTTTAATCATACCATAGAACAAAAAGTGGAATAAAACGCGATCAAAAAGACAAATGTAAACAAAATTGCTATAGCTGAAAATGTCATCTTGTCACTCAAAATACAAGCTGCCATACAGTTGCATCAGCGGAAAAATATAAAAGTTATGGCTTTCAGAATAAAGAGATGCAAAAATAATTACTTTTTATATGAAATAGTTTTTATTGTGTAAAAAGCATAAAAAAATATATAAATGAGGTATCGCTATAATCATACTGATCTGAAGAATAAAGCTGCCTTATCAATTTTACTACATGCTGAACAGCATAAAAAATAAACAATTGCTGATTTTGTTCATTCTACCTCCCAAAAATCAGAATGGAAAGCAATCAAAAAATGTGTCCGATACGTACCAATAAAAACATCAACTCGTCCTGCAAAATAGAAGACCTCACATGACTGTCAGCAGAAATATGGAAAAATTATTGCATTCAAAATATGGCAATGAAAAAATTAGTGTTTTTTTTTTTTTTTTTTTATAAAAAAGTGTCTTTTAGTGTGTAACAGTAGCCAAACTTGAAAAACAATATAAATCTAGTATGGCTGGAATTGCACCAACCCGAAGAATAAAGTCGTCTTATCACTTATACTGCACAAGAAACGACATAAAAAATAAAACTAATTCTTGACATGCTGTTGATTTGTTCATTCTGCCTCCAAAAGATTGCAGTATGACTCGGCTCACATTTATCGTGCACACTTACACCAGGTTTTTCATGTCTCTATAATACGAGATTCAGACTGAACCCCTTGCAGAAGATTCCCTATAATGAGACAGATGAAGGCCCTATGGACGCCATCTGGCTTATGATCCAGCAGTGTCCATCTTCTTAGGCATGTATAAAAGTGCCTTCAGCAACAGTTTTGTGCACCTCTGAAAAGAAGGACACCGCTGAACATAAGAGTAACTCTGCTGCCTCATTCTCATTTTAGTGAATGGATCCCTTGGGGGTTTCATCTGAATTATGCCATTTGGAGATTTAGAAGGAAATCCCAAAGTAAGTGCTCAGTGTAGAGCACCAGATAAATGTGATCCCAAACATTATTTAAAATGTTTCCAACAAAAGCTTCAACTCAATCCACAAAAAAAGCAAGTCCCCACTCGGGTCCGTCATCTGTTAACAGAAATATAGGGGCCTATGGCTCCTTGCCCATCAAAAGAAATCCAGCGAATTTTGCACTCCCAAATCCAAATGCCCCTCCTTTCTGAGCCTCACAGTGTATCTAAACCACATTTAGCATCCACATGTTTGACATTTCTGTAGTGATGAGAGCTCTCTTAATTTACGGATTCATATCTCTTGAAGCACAAGCTGGGCATAATGTACTTGTACTACAATGTATGCACATGACTATGAGAGATTTGCAATTTTCACTCAGCAACATCCACTGCTGGTTGTTTCTGTTAAAAATACATTAATTGAAAATCATCACTACACTTGTAGATAAATTTCTAAAGGGTTACAATTAAAAAAATGGGGTCACTTGAGGGGGATATTCTGCTCTTCTAGCACTTATGTGCTGTGTATAGGTAGTCTGCAAACTATTCTAAGATAATCTGTGCTCCAGGCCCCAGGCTCAAGAATTTGAACTTTCTCCAAGCGTGAACAAAGAGCCACCTATAGATTCACAATTACTTAAGTCACCAGCAAAGTTTGCATCCATATTGCCTGTGAATTTTAGATCTCCTGTTGCATATATCTTTAAATGTATCTCTTGTGGGTCTTTCAAATATCGAAGAACTCTCTTAATGGCATTCCAGTTCTTTTGGCGCAGTTTTTCCACATTATGCAGAGAATTCCAATTGTTGCTGCAGTAGCCAGTCAAGTCATAGTTGCTATGTATAATAATGTCCCCACTGCCTGTCTGTATTTCTCTTTGTTAGATAATTCATCTTCTCATTCAAACTTTAAGTAAAATGGTTCCATTGGGGTTGATATACCTTTGGCTTCTGACATTCCAAACTGATTCAGAATTGAGTTTATTTTTGCATTTTACTTTAGCATAAAGCTTGCATCTTCAGGTTATTGCATTATGATTCATAGATAATGTCATATTTCCAAAGTCTTTTGTTTCAAAATGCTGATTCAGAATTGTAGTCATCTTTGAATACCTGTTTCCTTTTGATGAACCATAATCACATCATCCACATATAAGAGGGTATACATTCATTTTGTGTCTGTACATTTGTGTATAAACACAAATCTTGTTGACCTGTTTTAAATCCTTTTTCTAATAAGACTTAGTTCATTTTGGTGTTCCATGTTCTTGCTAATTGCTGAAGGCCGTAGTGAGATTTTTTTAGTTTGCAAATAAGATTCTCTTCACCCTCTTTGATATAACCCCCCTATTTGAGTCATGTACAAATCCCCTTCAATGTGACTATTTAAAAAGGCAGTTTTTATGTCCAAATGTCTGACAAACATCTTTTGTACAACAGCTATAGCCACTAGAGTCCTTAGCAACTGCAGAAAATCTGGCATCATAATCTTCAACATATTTCTGAGAATATTTTTTGTGATCTTGCTTTAAATCTGTGAACCTTGCTTTTCAGAATCATACTTAGTCTTAAAAAGCCATTTACATTTGATTGCTTTCTTGTTTTGTGGTAGTTTGGTGACATTCCAAGTTTGAAGTTGATGAAGGGACTTCATTTCCTTATTAGCAGCATTATTCCACTTCAGATTATCATGGCCAGGTAGTTGTTGTATCTCATCCCATAACTCAGGTAATGATTTGACAAAGTAGTACAGAGGCTTAGCTGGTATTCCCTTGTTTGATATCGATGATTTTCTGACTTCAGGTTCACCTTATTTTTTTTTTGCTTCTTCAGTAGTTGAAGAACCTAAACAAAATTCGACATCCTATTTTGGTGCGGTTACAAGTGTTATAAGCTTTCCAGTAGACCGCTTAGTAGTAGTACATCAACATGGGAATTATTTAGATCATCCCAATGCCTTGAAGGCGGTCCACAATTTCTAGAGTATTTCTGATGTAATCCTGTATATCTTGGCCCTTATTTAGCTTAAACTGATAAAGCTATCTCATTAAATAAAGCTTATTGTTTAAATTCATTCTTTCATGCACTTTCAGCAACTGCTCCCACATTTCTTTTGCAGTTTCACATTTACATACATGCACAATGTGATCATCATCTATACTGAGGGAGATATTGGTTTGTGCTTTTTTATCACTTTCTACAGTCTTCTCGTAGTGTCATGTCTAGACTCCTGTGTGTATTTCCACGTACCTTCTCTTATCAACATCATCTTTTCTTTGATTTCCAGGATTGGCAGTTCTCGTTAGTCAGATTTGGCACTGTGAACTTCACTGAGTTGCTGCTGGTGGCTATCTTTGCTTCTTCTCAGTACACTGTTGTGTTCTCTTCTCTGGTCTGTTATCTGGGTTTTTTAATTTCTGTGTTCCTGGATTTATGAGCCCATTACCTGTTGGCAGCTGATTAATCTCTTTACTGTTCAACAGTGAATATATATTTATTCAGAAACAAAGATAAAACAGCTTACAATTGGTATTTCTTACAGCTTAGGATCTTAGCATCTTGTCTGTCAGTGTGCAAAGTGAAAACTAAAATGTGCTTCAGCTACACACACAGTGAACAGGAACTTCACTAACACTATTGCTGGAAACAGAAATTCATGCACTATTAAACAGTAGTAAATAGTAGTTGAATTAATATACACAATGATAAACATTATTACAACACTTCAGATTTGAGCTATACGTCAGTGTCTCAAAACCTAGACCTTCACCGATAAACAGTACTAAAAGGGCTATAACATTAAAATAAAAAGGTTTATGCATTTAGTTACCCTTTAACTTTTCTTGTTAACTCTCTATGGACTTTTCATTTTACTGAAACTTGCTTAACAAAAGTTTTACTGTATTTTAAATTAGGCTTAAGATGCTTTATTTAACAACACATCAGTTTAGAAACAAAATGACATTTACAGTGTCACTGTCCATTTGAAATCCAAGGTAATTGTCTTGAGGTTATACTGGACACATATTTGTCATCTCATTCAGTCTACTGTCAAATCATGTCAACGTCATCAAAAGAGTAACTATAATATTCACAGCTTGAGGGGTCAATATGTGTCACACTGATCCAAAAAACACAACTAAGAAAATTGCTGTGTCATATGCTGTGCTTCAGGGCGCTTGTACTTGGCATAAAACAGTGAATAAGTCTAGCCTTAAGTGTTCCTAAACGAGGTATTCCTTTAATTAAACTGTCTCCATCTTAAATGCAGAAGTCAAATTAATATCTCTGCCTCTGGGTTTACTGTTTAGTCTTTAAACTTTTTGACACCTACAGAATACAATTTTCCATTTTTAACCCCAACATAGTCAATTTCTGTTTTTGCATTTTCATTTTTCTCTCCCCTTCTACCAACAGCCATAACTTTTTTTTCTGCAGACTTGGATGTGTAAGGGTTTGCTCTATTACTTTGAATGACCCGATTCATTTTACTACATAGTGTACGGGAGAAAGGGAAACAAATTCTGTGAAATTGCAACAAAAATGCAATTCTGACTATTTTCTTGGGAATTGTTTCTACGATAGTAAAAATGACCTGGAAATAAAGCAAAAAAAATATGAAATTTGTAAAAACATTTTTTTTATTATGTCACCATTGTTTGAGATCAATAACATTTTAACCTTTTAGTTGATGGAGCTGCGTGAGGGCAACATGTTTTCATCGATACCATTTTGACATAGATATGACATTTTGATCACTTCTTAGCCATTTTTTTGCAATTTTTGCATTTTATATTTTTTCTGTTTAGCAATCAGGTTACGTAATTTTATATTTCAACAGATTGAAATTTTATGGATGCGGGGAGACCGCATGTGAGTTTTTTACAGCAATACCACAGTATTACTGTAAATAGCAAATATAACGGTGTCCTTTGAAACCCCCACTGAGTTTCAATGGAACTCCATGAAGACAGGAGAGGTCTTCCACAGATTATCTGCTGTCATAGCAATCTGTTGGCGCCCCATTATCACATCGGGGGGCAGCCGATAAGCACCTAGAATGACATATCCCAAAGCTGGCATGTTGTTAATGCCACAGTCAGAGATTAACAATGGCATTTAATGGTCCACGGCTGTTAGGGGCAGATCCTGACTTTTGTCTTAGCCATGATCTTCCAGATATGGACTTACTCGTTGAGCATACTCCATGCACCTGCTCCTTTCTTGCTGAAAGGAGTTAGAATTCTCTATATAGGTCATTGCGGTGATGAATTTTTCTTCATTTTCCTTCTCATTTCTATTTACATGAGTTTTCCTGCCTACATGTGGATATCATCCTTATACCACTGTCTTCCCATCTCTATTATTTCTTTTGCATTGCATATAAGTTTGTGAAATGTTTTAGCTTGAATAATCAAACTATTAACCTCTGTATTGTTAAAAGAACTTTGAAAACCAAGAGAAGCTAGAGTATCATATTTTCCTCACAATTCTTTACTCATTTGCTATCCTTTGAAATTTGCTTCTTTCACAACACAATACATTTTATATCCGTGCCTGCACAAGTGGCTGCATGAATGCATCTTTCATCAATATTATTATTTTTCATTATAATTAGAAGTATGTTTCCCCCATCTTCAGAGTGTAAACTCTTAAAAACAAGATACCACTATCCCCCATAGTCAGATGCATGCTTTGCGGAAATGCTGTGGAACATTCTATCACTATAAAAATAGATTGTATTAAAATACTGAAATATGTTTTTCTGTAAATAGTTAAATAGATCAACTCATAATATCATCCATTTAATTGTAAGACATTGCTTCAGCACTACATTTAAAGATATCTGGAAGGTTACAGAGTATTGGCTCATTCAAGTATGTGTATGTGACCCACATATTATGATCTCATGTCTGGGAACGTTCTGCTGATACCCTAATTGTGCATCAATATAGTTTTGATTATTTTTGTTATAAAAAGATGTAGTATGAACAGAGAAATGTCGATGCTGGGTCTGAATAGTGTGCTCATTGTGATTGCAGCATGTTCTTTTTTATATAGGCTTGAATAGAACAGAAAATGTAACAGTCAAGCTTATCACTTGGACCACAGACTCAATATCTGCTTTCCACACACGTTCTTGGGGAATTCCACTCCCACACCACACTGTATTTGTGACTGTCATCATGCAACAACACTGAGAGTGTAGTGCAGGAGCCGGAGTCCCGCTGCGGTCCCCCATCCATCTCTGGCCGCAGTGGAGTCTGCACAGCAGAGACGTCGGTCCCAGCGTCTCGCCCGGTATAATACTGTGCAGAGACTTGCTGCTTCTCCTAGATCCTCTGTTGTAACCAGTGTTGGAGCAGGCAGATTTGGGACTAAGTCCTCTGTTTCTCCATCTGAGCATGCCCAGGGCAAGATCTTCCATTGGAGATCAGGGGTCACATGCTCGGATACAGCTGCGACTCCTATTGGTCCTCCAGGAAGGTCCTGAAGCTGTTGGTGTTCTGAAGCAGCTTCCTATTGGTCATTTCTGGAAGGTCTCGAACTCGTGGCTACTATAAAAAGGTGGCATAACCGCACGGCCGTAAGCTAGTATCAAATCTGTTACGTGCTTGCGCCAGTGTGGTTATGCATGTGTTTAGGGACCTGGCTGAAATAAGCCCCTAGAATACCGGCACCTCCGGTGAGGAGTTGTGTGTATGGGTTCAGGGCTCTGGCTGAAATTAGCCCCTAGCATACCGGTGTCTCCGGTGAGGAGTTTGCTGTGTGCATTGCTGACTACTACCGAGTTCTCTTATATCGCCATACAGCGCCACATCCTTTTATTTAGTGGCTCTGTGGAGTAACAGAGTTTGCTCACCTCGCCATATAGTGCTACGGCGGCCATATCTGCGACTCTACGGGATAACAGAGTTCGCTCATACCACCTACTGCGCCATCTTACTAGCAGCAGGTTCTGCCTGCACGGTGGACCCCGGGCTGCAAACGCACCTTCTATTTATATTTATTTGGTGCGTTAGGCAACCCATAACACGGAGTCCCTGGGCGCTCGTAAATAAAGGCAGACAGGCAGTCATTCTATGGCCATGGAGATAGGCGCTGCTGTAGAGTGCTCACTTCCATACAAGTATGTATAGAGGAGAAGTGCTGCAGTTACAGTAAGAGTGCTGTTCAGACCAGGCTACTCCTGTTCTCTCACTGTGACTGCTATATACTAGGAAAGATCGTACACACTGTGGAGACTCCACATTCCCTGCAGCAAGAGTTGGGAGACCTTGACATACAAAAAATATGGTGTACAGATCAATGCACTTGGTAAAGCATGCGTCAGCATCTATTTTCCGCATGAAAGCACAAAATAGGGTAATTAATCCTTCTACAAAATGTATCCTAATTATATTTCATTCTTAAAAATCTTAAATATACCTATAAGTGTAATTACTTTACAAATTTAAAACTCTATAAAAGATATTTTTGAGGCTATTAATACTAAGTATTATAGAGATTTAAGTAATGAAAATTATCATTTCTCTCCACTAGAGGTCAGGATAAGTCCACATTTTAGAACAGCAGGGTTCCTGAAACCTGTTCAAAAAAGTTCTATTTTTTTTTTATATAGGAAAGATGTGTATCTTCGTACCGTGTTAGCCAGTAGATAGAAAAATATTTAGACTTGAGAGTCCTCAGTGGTTGATATCTTTTAATGGCTAACTGAAAAGATGGTAACAAATTGCAAGCTTTCGAGACTACTCAGGTCTCTTCATCAGGCATAGACTAATACAACATCTGAAGAATCACATATTTATACACAAAATAAAACAGAAAAAATGCAATAGGTAGGACAAGTGACGTGAAGCAGAACTGTCATTATGGCTATGAACTAGTCATATTTATGTTCGTCCCTCTGCCATAATGACAGTTCTGTCTAAATATTTTTCTATTTTTTTTTACGGAGTTAAAGATATGTTGATTCATTGGTTATTGTTTGCAAATTGCTTAAATATAGTTTTATAAATTTAGGTATACGGTCCTAATATACAATATCTTATTGTCGTAGTGTGTATATACAGTGGCATGTAAAAGTTTGAGCACCCCTGGTCAAAATTACTGTTATAGTGAACAGTTAAGCAAGCTGAACATGAAGTGATCTTTTCCTGAAATTCTGCGCCCTTTTTTCTCCACACATACCTTTGATCATAGTGGCAGAAAGTTCTATTTTAACCTCATCGGTGAACAGGACTGTTTCTAAAATGCATCAGGCTTGTTCAGATATTCTTTTGAATAATTTTGATGCTCAATTTTATGGTGAGGATGCCGTAGAGGTATTCTTCTGATGACTCTTCCATGAAGACCATATTTGTGCAGGTGTCTCTGAACAGTAGAACGATGTACCACGACTGCAGAGTTTGCTAAATCTTTCTGAAGGTCTTTTGCAGTCAAGTGGGGGTTCTGATTTGCCTCTGTAGCATTCCTATGAGTAGCTCTCACTGAAATTTTGCTTGGTCTTCCAGACCTTATCTTGACCTCCACTGTTTCTGTTACCTTCCATTTCTTAATTACATTTCAAATTGAGAAAAGAGCAACTTAAAAATGCTTTGCTATCTTCTTACACTCTTCTCCTGCTTTATGGGCTTCTTTCTTATAGCCTTTTCTCACTTTGTGGGCCTCCACCATTTTAATTTTCAGAGTGCTAGGCAGCTGCTTAGAAGATCTCCTGGCTGTTGTTTTATGGCGCAAGGTTAGAGGAGGCTGGGTTTTTATAAAGATGGAAAATTTGGATCACCTGGCCTTTCCTAATGATGATAGTGAACATTTCCCTTACAGGCTAATTAAGGTCTGAAACATTGGTCAAAGTTATCTGAGCACATAAATCTCAAAGGGTGCCTAAAATTTTACATTGGCCCATTTTCCATTTTTGAAATTTTTAAAATGTTAAATATGACAATACTTTCTTTGTCTAAAATACAAAGGAAATGTGTTATCTTTAACTTTAGGCCTTTTATAGAACATTTCATCTTTAACTTGCTTAACTGTTCACAATAACCGTAATTTTGACCAGTGGTGCCCAAACTTTCACATGCCATTGTAATTGGCATCAAGTAAACTGTTTTGAAGTTGATGTGCAGGAAGCAGAAAATTTCAGCAAGGGCATGTTCACATGTTCAGTATTGGTTCAGTAATTTACCGTATATTCCGGCGTATAAGACGACTTTTTAACCCCT
>VIAB01018660.1:36603-47227 GCA_009801035.1 Oophaga pumilio | reverse complement strand
TATTTTGTCTTCATCCATTAAACCCCTATTTCTTTTTAGGTAGCACCAGTGTAATCTCTTTTATATTTTTGTAATTTCCCCATCCTGGTCCCCATCTTGTAGTAGTGTCCCCATCTTGTAGTAACACCCCATTCTGGTTCCCCCTTGTAGTAATGCCCCATCCAGGTCCCATATTGTAGTAACGTCCCCCATCTTGTCGTAATGCATCATCTTGGTACAATGTCTCCATTATGGTACCTTTTTTGTGGTAATATCTCCATCCAGGTCCTCATCTTTTAGTAATGTCCCCATCCTGATCCTTTTCTTGTAGTAATGTTCCTATCCTGGTCCTCATCTTTGCAGTAATGTCCCTATCCTGGTCATCATCTTGTATTAATGACCCTATCCATGTCATCATTTTGTAATAATGTTCCCATCCTTGTCTCCTTCTTGTAGTGATGCCCCATCCTCTTACCAATCTTGCAGCAATGTCCCCATATTGTAGTAATGTGCCCATCATGGTCCCCTGCTTGTACTAATTCCCCACCCTGGTTCCCTCTTGCACTAATGTTCCATCTTGGTTCCTTTCTTGTACTAATGCTTCATCCTGGTTCCCTTCTTGTAGCAATGCCTCATCCTGTTCCCCGTCGTGTGGTATTGTCCCCATCCAGGAGTAATGCCCCCATCCAGGAGTAATGCCCCCATCTAGGATTAATGCCCCCATCCAGGTGTAATGTCACAATTCAGAACTCATGTCTCCATCCAGGAGTAATGTTTCCATCCAGTTCCCCATCCAGGAGTAGTGTCCCCATCATGCTCCCCATTCAGGGGTAATGTTCCCCATCCAGGGGTAATGTCCCCATCCAGAAGTAATGTCCCCATCCAGAAGTAATGTCCCCATCCAGTAGTAATGTCCCCATCCATTTCCCCTTACAGGAATAATATTCCAATCCAGGACCCATAACCTAATCCAGGAGTAATGTCCCCATCTAGTTCCCCATCCAGGACCCATGTCCCCATCCAGGAGTAATATCACCATCCAGGACCCATCCAGGAGTAATTTCCTCATCCATGAGTAATGTTCCCATCCAGGAATAATGTCCCCATCCAATTCTCCATCGAGGAGTAATGTCCCCTATTGTGCCATTCTTCACATACATAGAAAAGAAAAACAATTTTTTTTCACCAAACAATTACCTCTGCTTAGAAGGATAATGTCATCAGAGTTACCAACCTGAGAGATTACAAATAAACAGCACCTCTGCACAGCAATAACAATGCCAGCCAATTAGAGGCCAGCAGCTGACAGCGGTATGCCGGTGCATGGCAGTGACAGCATAAGCCGCCGCACTGGCACCCCGATGTCAGCAGCTGGACCCTGATTGGCTGGCATATGCATTGCTGTGTAGAGAGCTTGTCTCTGCATGGCAATACATTTCATCAGTGGCCTCCTCGACCAGGACGCAATCATCAAGGGGTCTGCAGTGCCTGCGGGCTGCATATGCTGAAATGACGTTGAGGGAATGGAGGACAGGTGAGTAGTGATGAGCGAGTGTACTCGGATACAGTGTTATCCAAGCATGCTCGAGGGCAAATAGGGCATCTTCAGCGTGCTCTAATACTGTGTTTGAGTCACTGTGGCTGCCTATCTCGCTGCTGTTCGACAGCCGCAACACATGCAGAGATTGCCTGTTTGTTAGTATACAGTACAGACTAAAAGTTTGGACACACCTTCTCATTCAAAGATTTTTCTGTATTTTCATGACTATGAAAATTGTAAATTCACTTTGAAGGCATCAAAACTATGAATTAACACATGTGGAATTATATAACTTAACAAAAAAGTGTGAAACAACTGAAAATATGTCTTATATTCTAGGTTCTTCAAAGCAGCCACCTTTTGCTTTGATGACTGCTTTTCACACTCTTGGCATTCTCTTGATGAGCTTCAAGAGGTAGTCACCGGAAATGGTTTTCACTTCACAGGTGTGCCCTGTCAGGTTTAATAAGTGGTATTTCTGGCCTTATAAATGGGGTTGGGACCATCAGTTGTGTTGTGCAGAAGTCTGGTGGATACACAGCTGATAGTCCTACTGAATAGACTGTTAGAATTTGTATTATGGCAAGAAAAAAGCAGCTAAGTAACAGAAAAACGAGTGACCATCATTACTCTAAGAAATGAAGGTCAGTCAGTCCGAAAAATAGGGAAAACTTTGAAAGGGTCCGCAAGTGCAGTTGCAAAAACCATCAAGCGCTTTAAAGAAACTGGCTCACATGAGGACCGCCCCAGGAAAGGAAGACCAAGAGTCACCTCTGCTTCTGAGGATTAGTTTATCCGAGTCACCAGCCTCAGAAATCGCAGGTTTACAGCAGCTCAGATTAGAGACCAGGTCAATGCCACACAGAGTTCTAGCAGCTGACACATCTGTACAACAACTGTTAAGAGGAGACTTTGTGGAGCAGGCCTTCATGGTAAAATAGCTGCTAGGAAACCACTGCTAAGGACAGGCAACAAGCAGAAGAGACTTGTTTGGGCTAAAGAACACAAGGAATGGACATTAGACCAGTGCAAATCTGTGCTTTGGTCTGATGAGTCCAAATTTGAGATCTTTGGTTCCAACCACCACCAGGCAAGAAATCCCACTTATTAAACCTGACAGGGCACACCGGTGAAGTGAAAACCATTTCCGGTGACTACCTCTTGAAGCTCATCAAGAGAATGCCAAGAGTGTGCAAAGCAGTAATCAAAGCAAAAGGTGGCTGCTTTGAAGAACCTAGAATATAAGACATATTTTCAGTTGTTTCACACTTTTTTGTTAAGTATATAATTCCACATGTGTTAATTCATAGTTTTGATGCCTTCAGTGTGAATGTACAATTTTTATAGTCATGAAAACACAGAAAAATCTTTGAATGAGAAGGTGTGTCCAAACTTTTGGTCTGTACTGTACATGTATTCATGACTCTAATGAATACAGCTTCAATACAGCTTCAAGGTTCTAGCAATTTTCCAGATTGACTGACCTGCGTGTCTTAAACGAATAATAGACTGTTGTTTCTGTTGCTGAGTTAAAGGGAATCTGTCATCATGATTTAGTATATTAAAATAAAGGAATGGCCATAATGGTGCTGTTATACTCATTTAATAGATTCCTGTAGGGAAGAAATTCACATCCTAGGTTCTTGTATAATTCACGATAGAAGTTTTGGTGCAGTATCCTTTTCGTGCATTGGGGCGGGACTGTACGCGGCCGTTCTGCGTTTGTTCGAGCCTCCATTTTTTAAAGTTTACGTAAGTTCTGCGGGCGGCACTTTGGCACATTCATCTTCTGGCGATCTTAAGCAAATAGGCCTCTATGGCGGCGCATGTGCAGATTGAGGTCTTGGCTCGTCATTGACTGCGCTATTTTGCCGAAGATCATCAGATGTCAGTTTGCACATGTGCTGACATTTTGCTGAAAACCGCCCATATCTGAATGTGCGCAAGCGTCGCCCACGATGCTAGCGTGAACTTAAAAGAAGGAGGCTGGTACAAACGCAGAGGGGTCTCAGCAGAGCTGAAAAACCTACCCACAGTCTCGCCCCATTGCAAGAAAAGGATATTGCATATTGCACCAAAACTTCTAACAGAAATTAAATAAGAGCCAGGATGCGGATTTCTTCCCTTCAGGTATCTATTAAATCAGTATTACAACACCTTTATGGCCGTACCTTTATTTTTACATACTTACATAATTGTGATGACAGGTTCCCTTTAATTGATTCTTGCCAGATTTTGACTTTGAACATTTGTCGAATAGGCCTCAACAATGTATGGAACTGTGAACTAACACTGCCTCTGAAAAACACACCAGAAGGTCGCAAACACTTTCTGAAGACCGATGATTCTACAGATGAACTCTTGATAAGACACACCTGTTCATTGTAAGCCATTCCAGGTAAAACCTAATAAAGTTGCTTGAGAGAATGCAGACATTGTGTAAATCTCTCATCAGACTAAAAGGGGGGTTCTCTCAGGGGTCTAAGGTTTTACACATATTATGGTTTGTTTTGCACATGTTTCTCCTTACTTCCATATGTGTTCCTTTGTAGCTTTTTGCCTTAAATATGAGTGTTCAAGTGAACATGTGTATCATAATAATATGTATAGTTACTGTAATACTGCCTCCTATGTGCAAGAATATAACTACTACAATACTGTCTCTATATGCAACAATATAACTTCTATAATACTACCCATATGTACAAAAATATAACTACTGCAATACTGCATACTATATACAAGAATATAAATACTATAATACTGCTCCTATGCACAAGAATATAACTACTATAATACTTCTCCTTATGTACAATGATATAATTACTATAATACTGTCCCTATGTACAAGAATATAACTACTATAATACTGTCCCTATGTACAAGAATGTAACTATTAGAATACTACCCCCTATGTACAAGAATATAACTACAATAATACTGCCCCTTATGTACAGGAATATAACTACTATAATACTGCCCCTATATAGAAGAATATAACAACTAAAATACTGCCCTTATATACAAGAATATAACTACTATACTATTGTCCGCTATGTACAAGAATATAACTACTATAATACTGTCACCTTTGTACAAGAATATAACTACTATAATACTGCCCCTATGTACAAGAATATAACTACTATAATACTGCTTCTATGTACAAGAATATAACTACTATAACAGTGCCTGTCATGACCCAGTTGTCGGTTGACCCAGGACCTGGGGCTCCTTACCTGTCCATACCACTAGTGGGCACTCTAGCTAGCCCTATTCCCCTGAATACTTCTGAAGGTGAAGATGCCCGGGTCTCCACCTTTGCCTTAACTCCTGAATCAGCCCTCGGTCTGTTCTCTTCCCCCACCCAGGGAAAAGGGGAGCTACCATGCACCGCAGTACACAAACCCAACAAACAAGGCATCACGAACAAGGGTAACTGAAAATACCATGCATACAAATATTCACTCACATATAACAGAGGAATGCAGCGGGGAGTGGAGGATGGGGACATAACCAAAGTAAGAGGAGGGAAGGGAATTATCACACTTACAAACCACGCAAAAGTCCCAGATAACTACTCCAAAACTCCTTCTCATAAAAACACCTCTCCTCCAAGCCATGCAGCAAAAGCTAGCTCTGGCATGGGTTTGAATCAGGACCCAGATTATAAAGGAGATGGGAGTGGCTAACCGAACTCAGCTGAGAGCTCATACTCCCAGAGTTTCCAACATGGCAGATTAACCCCTGTACTGCCAAAAGAAATAAACACCATTTAAGAAGAAGGAGAAGTGCTTATTTTCAGCGCAGGAGTAGGAGCAATCAGATGCTGTGGTCTTCTGGCTCCTCTCTATTGCGGTAACCCCGTGACAGTACCCCCCTTTATACCAGGAACCTGAGGACCTGGTTTATCAGGGTGTACCGCGTGAAAAGACCAGATCAGTCTGACCGCATGGATGTCAGATGCTGGTACCTACATCCTTTCCTTAGGACCGTACACCCTCCAATGTAGGAGATACTGAAGCGACTGACGAACTAAACGAGAATCCGTGATTTTCGCAATCTGAAACTACAAGTTTCCATCGATAATGACAGTAGATGGTGGTAGTGGTGATGGTATCGAAGATGTAACATTTTTTGAGGAGAAATTGATGAAATACATTATGGATCTTAAAGGTGGGCGGCAAAGCAAGGCGGAATGCTATGGGATTGACGATGGCTACAGTCTTATAAGGACCGATAAACCTGGGACGCAGTTTCAAAGATGGAACTCTTCAACTTAGTGTTCCTAGATGACAGCCACACCAAGTCACCAACACACAGGTTCAGACCCACCAAATGTCTTCGATCAGCCACACACTTATATTTGGATTCCATCTTCCTCAAATTATTAGTAACCCTCTGCCAGACGGATGTAATAGTTGATGAAAACCATTCCTCTTCAGGTAATCTAGAAGGACCATTTTTATTAAATGAGCTGAACTGAGGATAGAACCCATATGCCCCGAAAAATGATGACTTACCAGTAGATTCATGGCAACGATTATTTACTGTGAATTTGGCTAACGGTAAATAGGTAACCCAATCCTCCTGATTCTCAGACACAAAGCACCTAAGATAATTCTCCAGATTCTGGTTAACCCGTTCAGTCTACCCATTAGACTGTGGGTAAAATGCAGAAGAAAATAACAGATGGATCCCCAGATGGGTGCAAAATACCCTCCAAAACTTGGAAACAAACTGTACCCCCCGGTCGGAAACAATATCGGTTGGGATCCCCTGTAATTTTACAATTTCCCTGACGAAAATTTGTTCGTTCGGTAAAGCTGGTAATGCAATAAAGTAAGACATCTTACAAAATCTATCTACCACCACCAGAATTACAGTATTCCTCGCCGACATGGGTAGATCCGTGATAAAATCAATTGACAAGTAAGTCCAAGGTCTACTGGAAATCTCTAATGGTTGGAGAGCCCCCGAAGGACGAGTTTGAGAGGTCCTAGAACGCGCACAGACACTGCAGGTGGCTACATACTCATAGACATCCTGATGAACCTCTGGCCACCAAAAATGCTGAGTAAGAAGATCACTGGTGGCTTTATTACCAGGATGTCCAGCCAAGACCGAATAGTGATGTTCACTAAGGACTCTTAGACGAAGATTAACAGAAACAAACAGTTTACTTCATGGAGAGGCAGCAGGGGCTTCCCCCTGAGCGTCAACAATCTTTCTTTCTAAATCGGAGCATATAGATGCTATAACCACCCCTTTTTGTAGAATAGCTACTGGTTCACAGTTATTTCCTCCCCTAGGAAAACAACGAGATAAGGCATCCGCCTTAATGTTTTTGTTCCTTGGCCTATACGTAGCAAAAAAGTTAAACCTGGTAAAGAACAGTGCCCATCTTGCCTGTTGAGGCGTTAGACATTTCACTGATTCCAAATATACAAATGCTTTTGATCCGTGATCACCATAACCGGATGAACCTCTCCTTCCAAAAAATGACGCCATTCTTCAAAAGCCCACTTGATAGCCAAGACTTCCCTGTTGCCGATGTCATAATTTTTCTCTGCAGAAGACATTTTTTTCCAAAAATAAGCACATGGACGCCATTTACCCAGACAACACTGCCCCCACTCCCACCTCAGACGCATCAACCTCAACAACAAAAGGCTGAGAGACCTCTGGCTGTATGAGTATCGGCGCAGATGAAAAACCCTTCTTCAAAGCATTGAATGTCTCACTGGCTGGACTGGACCACTTGGAGAAGTCCATACCCTTCCTAGTCATATCCATAAGAGGTTTGGCTACTAACGAAAAGTTTTTGTTGAACATACAGTAGTAGTTGGCGAAGCCTAAAAACCTTTGTAACGCCTTCAAATCCTCAGGACAATCCCAATCCAATACTGCCCGGACTTTTGCTAGATCCATGTGAAAACCAGAGGATTACAACACATATCCTAGGAAAGGGATCTCCTTAACCGAGAACATACACTTCTCGAGTTTCACATATAATTTATTGTCTCTGAGTACATTTAAGACCTGCCTGGCGTACCTGATGTGACGTAAGGTCAGGTGAAAAAAATAATATGTCATCCAGATAGATAACCACAAATCTGCCTATAATATGTCATCCAGATAGATAACCACAAATCTGCCTACCAGGTGACTAAAGATGTCTTTTGCAAAGTGCTGAAAGAAGGCGAGTGTGTTCATCAACCCAAAAGTCATCACCAAGTTCTCATAGTGTCCCTTAGGCGTATTGAATGCTGATATCCACTCATCCCCCTCATTAATGCAAATGAGATTAAACGCCCCCTCAGGTCCAGTTTTGAAAGCCATTTTGCTCCTACATTCTGATTATTGAGGTCCGGGATGAGAGGTAGCGGATATGGATCCCGGACCGTGATCATATTAAGTTTGCTGAAATATAGGCAATGGTGTAACCCTCCCCCCATAGTTTTTCTTTACAAAAAATAACCCCGCAGCAATGGGGGATGAAGATGATCTGATATGACCCTTTGCCAGACTTTCCACGATATAGTCCTTCATGGCCTGCCTTTCTGGACCAGAGATATGATACAGTCTGCTCTTAGGCAGCTTGGCACAAGGAACAAGATTAATGGCCCGGTCATAAGGATGATGGGGAGGAAGTTCTTGGCACACCTGCTCCAAGAACACATCCCCAAAGTCAGACAGGTATTTCAGCACAGAATGGGTATCCACCCTAGCAAGACCAGGTACCCAAGCAGTGTCCTTGACAATACTCACTCCACTTTACCTCTTCAAGAGTCTGCCAATCTACTACAGGATTGTACAAAGTGAGCCAAGGAAGTCCAAGAACCAAAGGTGAGGGCAGACCCCCTATCACATAACAATCTATCACCTCAGGGTGCATGGCCCCTACCTGAAGATGAAAACCTCGGACGACTTGAGTAAAATATCCCTGTCTCAAGGGGGCAGAGTCTATGGCAATTATAGGTATGGGTCTGGACAGTGTATGTGGATAGAGACGTCGGACCTGAACGAACCTAGCGTCAATCACGTTAAACCCCACCCCACTGTCCAGAAATGCAGACAAATCTACCTTAACCCAGAAGAATTTCTACTGGCAGAAAAAATTGTGTCGTACCCATGGAGGTGATGAGTACACCCAGGTTGCTAATCTCCCCGCAACCCGGGCCTCTTAGTTTTCCTGCGGCTGTTTACTGCGAGATCGGGAAGGGCACGTGCCCACGAAATTGCCCTTTTTACCACAGTAAAAACACTCTCCCCCTTTTTTGCCGAACAACAGACAGTTTACCAGAGTGAGTTGCCGCACCCACCTGCATGGGTTCCTCAGATGACTCAGTCCCGATCTCCCTTGGCCCCAGACCTCAAGCACCTTGGGGTGTCTACCTATGACTCTGTTGAAGATGGCGATCAACCCGGATCGCCAGAGACTTGGCCACCTCAAAGGAGACTGGAATCTCATACAGGGATAAAGCATCCTTCACCATTACTGTAAGCCCCTCACAGAACAGGCTACGTAATGTGGGATCATTCCACTTAGTATTCGTGGCCCACCTCCAAAACTCGTAGAAATACTCCTCTGCCGGGCGATCTCTTTGCTGAAGTTGGCGTAGTGTGGACTCAGCCAAGCAGACACGGTCGGGGTCGTCGTATATAAGGCCCAATACCCAAAAAAAAATCCTTCACTGTCTAAAGTGACTGGGAGTCAGACGGAAGAGAAAACGCCCATGCTTGGGGTCACCCTGAAGGAGAGATATTATCCCCACACGTTGCTCCTCTGTACCTGAGGAAACAGGACGTAACTTAAAGTACAGTTTACAGGCCTCTCTGAAAACAGCAAACTTGTCATGCCCCCCAGAGAACCTGTCAGGGAAAGCGTTCTTGGGCTCCATTACGGTTTGCCTGGGAGATGTGATTCCTACACCAGATGTATTAGGGTGCTGCAACACAACATTGCAAAATCTACCATCTCCAGACTGAGCTGCTGCAGTTGCCCCTTCAGAGCAGTAATGGATCGGAAAATGGTTACGGTCAGAGCCAATGTCACAACCCAGCTATCGAGTGACCCAGAACCAGAGGCTCCTTCCCTGTCCCTACCATTAGAGAATGCTCTAGCTTGCCCTATTCCCCAGGATACTTCTGAAGGTGAAGATGCCGGGGCCTCCAACTTTTCCTTATCTCCTGAATCAGCCCTCGGTCTGTTCTCTTCCCCCACCCAGTGAAGAGAGGAGCTACCGTGCACCACAGTACACAAACCCAACAAACAAGGCAACACGAACAAGGGTAACTAAAAATACCATGCATATAAATATTCACTCACATATAACAGAGGAATGCAGCGGGGAGTGGAGGACAGCGAAATAACCAAAGTAAGAGGAGGGAAGGGAATTATCACACTTACAAATGATGGAACAGTCACAGATAACTACTCCAAAACTCCTCATATAAACACCTCTCCTCCAAGCCATGCAGCAAAAGCTAGCTCTGACATGGCTTTGAATCAGGACCCAGATTATAAAGGGGATGGTAATGGCTAACCGAACTCAGCTGAGAGCTTATACTCCCAGAGTTTCCAACCTGGCCGATTAACCCCTGTTCTGCCAAATTAAACACCATTTAAAAAGGAGAAGTGCTTATTTTCAGTGCAGGAGTAGGAGCAATCAGACTCTGCGGTCTTCTGGCTCCTCTCTGTTGCGGTAACCCCTTGACAGTGCCTCTATAAACAAGAATATAACTACTATAATACTGCCCCCTACAGTGGGGAAAAAAGGCATTTAGTCAGCCACTAATTGTGCAAGTTCTCTCCCTTAAAAAGATGAGAGAGGCCTGTAATTGACATCGTAGGTAGACCACAACTATGAGAGTAAAAATGAGAAAACAAATCCAGAAAATCACCTTGTCTGATTTGGCAAGATTTCTTTTGCAATTTATGGTGGAAAATAAGTTGTTGGTCATTAGCAAAAGTTCATCTCAATATTTTGTTATATATCCTTTGTTGGCAATGACAGAGTTCAAACGTTTTCTGTAAGTCTTCACTTTTTTTCCCCAATGTATGTACAAGAATATAACTACTATAATACTGCCCCCTATGTA
>VIAB01018660.1:9216-21444 GCA_009801035.1 Oophaga pumilio | reverse complement strand
CAATGACTCCAGCAGCAGTCCACTCCTTGTGAATCTTTCCCAAAATTTTGAATGGCCTTTTCTTAAATCCTTTCAAGGCTGCGGTTATCCCGGTTGCTTGTGCACCTTTTTCTACTACACTTTTTCCTTCCACTGAACTTTCCATTAATATGCTTGGATACAGCACTCTGTGAACAGCCAGCTTCTTTAGCAATGACCTTTTGTGGCTTACCCTCCTTGTGGAGTGTCTCCGTGACTGCCTTCTGGATATTATCAAGTCAGCAGTCTTCCCCATGATTGTGGAGCCTACTGAAACAGACTAAGTGACCTTTGCAGGCGTTTTTTTGTTAATTATTCTAATTTACTAAGATAATGACTTTTGGGTTTTCATTGGCTGTAAGCCATAATCATCAATATTAACAGAAATAAACACGTGAAATAGATCACTCTGTGTGTAATGACTCCATATAATATATGAATTTCACTTTTTGTATTGAACTGAAATAAATTAACTTTTGATGATATTCTAATTTTGTGAGAAGCACTTGTATGTATTCACCCCTTTTGCTAAGAAGCCCCTAAAAGCAATTACCTTCATAAGTCACATGCTTAGTGACAGAGAGTCCACCTGTGTGCAATCAAAGTGTTATATGGTCTTAGTATATACACACCTTCTCTGAAAGACCACCGAAGCTACAACACCATCAACCAAGAGACATCAGTAACCAAACAACACCATGAAGACCAAGGAGATCTCCAAACAAGTCAGGGACAAAGTTGTTGTGAAACACAAGTCAGGGTTGGATTATAAAAAAAAAATCTCCCAATCTCTGATGATCCCCAGAGCCCATCAAATCCATTATCATCAAATGGAAAGAAAACGGTACCATAAGAAACCTGCCAAGAGAGGGCCACTCATTAAAGCTCTTTGCCTGGGCAAAGAGGGCATTAATTTAAGAGGCAGCACAGAGACCAAAGGTAACCCTGAAGGAACTGCAGAGTTCCCAAGCAGAGACTGGAGCATCTGTCCATATGACCACTATACTCCATAGAAGTGGCCTTTACTTACACACACAAATTGTAAGACTCGGTTTGAGTTTGCCAAAAGACATGTGGGAGACTCCCAAATGTATGGATGAAGGAGCTGTGGTCAGATGAGACTAAAATTTAACTTTTTGGCCACCAAGGAAAACGCTATGTCTGGCGCCAAACCAACACAGCTCATCACAAGAACACCATCCCTACAGTGAAACGTGGTGGCAGCATCATGCTGTAGGGATGTTTTTCAGCAGCAGGGACAGGGAATATGGTCCAAGTTAAGGTGGAAGATCGATGGTGCGAAATACAGGGATATCTTTGAGCAAAACCTAATTTCAGTCTGTGATTTCAGACTGGGACGGAGGTTCACCTTCCAACAAAACAATGACCCAAAGCATACTGCTAAAGCAACACTCAAGTGGCTAAAGGAAAAATGTGTAAATATTTTGGAGTTCCCTAGTCAAAGCCCAAACTTTAATCCAATTGAGAATCTGTGGTGAGACATGGAAGATTGCTGTTCCCCAGAGGGAACCATCTAAGGCCTCTTTCACACATCCGGTGTGCGCCTGACGGCGCCCCCGGCATTTAGCCGCAGCGCCGCATCAGAAAACCTGATGCGCCGCTTGCGTTTTTTTTTGCATTGACTTGCATTAGCGCCGGATGGCGCCACATGTCAATGCGTCGTATGCGATTTTGTCCGGATGCGGCGGAAATGTACATTCCGGCGGCCGGACAAAACGCAGCATGTAACGTTTTTTTTTTTGCCGGATTCCCCTGATGTCTCCGGGCATCAGAAACCATCCGGCAAAAAAACGCATGCGGCGCATCAGGTTTTCTGATGCGGCGCTGCGGCTAAATGCCGGGGGCCCCGTCAGGCGCACACCGGATGTGTGAAAGAGGCCTAAAGTGAAGGAGCTGGAGCAGTTTTACCTTGAGGAATGGACAAATATCCCAGTGGCAAGATGTGGAAAGCTCATAGAGACTTACACAAAGTGACTTGCAACTGGAGTCTCTACAAATTACTCATTTTAGGGGGTGAATAGTTATGCACACTGACATTTTCAGTTATTTTGTCCTATTTGTTGTTTTCTTCACAATAAAAAGAAAACCAAATGTTCACAGTTGTAGGCATGTTCTTTACATGAACTAATGCGAACCCTCAAAAAATACCAGTAAAATTCCAGGTTGTGAGGTATCAAAGCATGAAAAATGCCATGGAGGTGAATACTTTTGCAAGCCACTGTAGCAGTGGGCTTTGGTGCAACTGCTGCCTCCACATCCCATGTATCTATTCCCAGTTATCCTAGAAACAGATATAACTCCAAAATTCCCAAATACAACATTTTTTAGGGGTTTGACGCCTTGATTCAAGGGGAGGACAAAGTGTCACTTATTAGACTTCCATCTCTTTATATACAGCACACCGAGGTTTGGGGGGTAGTGGGTCAGCGCTACTTCTACAATCGAGTGCTTGACCTCCTCTAGACCACTCTACCATCAATCTTAAGTAATACATAACCAGAAATATCAAGGCCGCACTTTCTTGGATTGCTTGCAGTTTCATGAAGGTATTACAGTGCATTGGCAGAAACGTTGTGATTAATGCATAATAAGCATGCCCATCTTCAGGCATATAATGAGGGCCACGGCTTTATGAGCAGCCTACAACTAAGGCAGCACAACCTGCTCTGAAGAAGGGCATGCTGATCGGCCGAAACATTGTGATTAATGCATAAACTATGGTGGTGGTGGCTTTAATACATTCCTGAAGCTGCAAGCAATGCAAAAAGAGTGTTGCCTCCATCTTTCCTGGTGTTTATCCTATCACTATAGATAACCGGCATTGCTCGTGCAATAGCATGGTGGTGGAGTTTCCCTTTAGTTATTGCAGAATGGCCTATCACATGCATGGAGGATGATGGTGAAAACACTTTCTGCCGCCAGTAGAAATAAATCAGCATTCACTATGAATTGCATCGGAAATAAGGGAAATTCTACAGCTCAGGGAATTATCACTCAGGAGTGCTGAGCTAGGGGAAATACCAAAATAGCAAACACCACACTCCTTCCAGCCCACCCCGCACAGATATAAACATCACATCTTAGGGATGAGCAAGAAAAAAAAAAGCAGATTTTCTCCTATGGTCGCTGTTAGGGTTAATGCACCGTCAACAGATTTTGTTTTCTTTATTCTTCCAATTATGAGTGGTGCTTGATGCAGAAAAAACACTTCACATGTTTGGGACTGATGATCAAGCGTAGAAATTTCTGCTGCGTCTGAACTTACTCTTAGGAAGTGGATTGAAAGAAGTCTTTATTTGACGGACCCGCAGTGACCTTGACTGAGCACTAGATGGCAGTGCAAGCTGTACGAGCGGAACAGCAGAAGATGGCGATGATTTACACGTCATTTAAAGCGTATCCGCTCTTGTAGAAAACCTTGGATATGTCACAGACACGTCAGAAGTTACGATCAGTAGGGAACTAAACGAGGTAAAAATGAAGGAGCTGAAGTGCACAACATAGCGCTGCTCTCCTCCAAAAATGGACTCCATAGACCTTCTATTGAGCTCTTGGGTCAGTTTCGGAAGACAGCAGCTCCTCTGGTCACCACATATTACTCAATATCTTGTGCAAGTTACTGCTGATGAACAGATTCCTCTTATCAGGTCGCCTTTATGTAATCACTCGCCAGTCCGGATGACAGGAAGATGCCCATTACGGGAATAAGGGTAATTTCTAATAACCAGGGCACAGGAAGGAGCATGGTGCAATGTACAGCCGCCGTCAGCATTGATCTGCTACACTCACTGTAGTCAATCTGACATTGCATATTGCTGCAGAAGCCCGACCCAGGAGGATACCATGAAGATCAATTTTCGTTTATTTTCACCTTGAAATCAACTTTGGCCCCAATTCCTTCAAGCGTTTTTTATTTTACCACTGGCGTGGTATCACTAATGCATGTTCCCTGCTCCTGGTGTTATACTTACCAGAAGCCGACGGTGGCTGCTATCGGCACTGCTCGGGTCACTTTTCTGCAGTTTGTGATCCGGAGGTCACGTGTCATTATAAGTCTATAAAAGCCATAACGAGGCCAGAACCATGATAACTCGAAACAAGTGGTGTTAAATATTTATCATAAAGTGAACAATTATGTACAGATATACACAGGTTATTCAGCTGTATCCCATGCCAGGGTGACCTTCATTAGCCTCATGGCATGAACAGCGGGATCTCCAAAAGTGATTGGTTAATGCAACGTGTCCAGGTCCAAGTGTAAAGTGGCAAAATAAAGTCAAATGTGTTGGGAGAAGGCAGGGAGTGTGGATATTGAGGTGCTGGACAGGACAAAGGCACAGGTGTGGGGGCGCAGTCTCCACCCGATGAGATGCTTGATGGATGACAAAACCATAAACACCCCCCAGTTATGGGAAAATCTGCAGTTCAAATTTGGGGGCCCATTCCAGAGCACTCTTTACAACAGCAAGTGCGGCGGCACCTAGAGCCACTGTCAGTCCCATAACTGCCAGCTTCACCAGTCTGTTAGTACGGGGTTTGGTGAGGACAGCCTTGTTCCCGGGCTCTGGCCGAACCATGTCCCTGAAGCGTCTGCGGAGAACCATATCCGGCCGCTGCTGGGTGGACGCAAGTTCAAAGTCTTTAAAGGTTGACACCGCAGTCCTGGATTAAATGGGAATAAATAGATTTATGCACAAATAAATGATCGGTATGGTCTAAATCAACAAATAAGGCACTCGGTTTACATAAAACTTGGACTTTGAGTTTCATTCCCATCCAAAGCGGCTTATCCGAAATTCCACTGGTCAACCTTGGAAAAGGTTTATCTCTGCCCCACTGTCAGCCACATGACCAAGAAGCTGAGAGTCCAAAAACTGGCAGGATTATAAACACAGCTTTGGATGTGAATGGAGAAGACCGGGTCAGATCAATTTGCATTAGTACAGAAAAAGGCTTCATAGAGTTCCCCTTTAAAAAACTGCGTGTAGTGAAGAGAGCAGTGACCACACTGCTTAGGCCTTAAAATGTGTCCCAGTTCCCTCAGGAGTGGACATTCTCACTCATCTTCAGGTTGAGGGACATTGGTTGCCCTGATGTCGCCTTCTACAGGCCTTAAAAGTAGTACCACTGCTCCCAGCTTGCCCTCACCGTTCCGCCTGATGCTGCTGTGCGGCTTCCCTGGAGAGTTCGGATGGGGGGAACTGGACGAAGAGGTCGCCGGCTTTGCTGATGAGAGTCTCGTAGGGCAAATCTTGAGGGATCTGTGACAGCAGGTGGTGGACGGACGCCATATCGCACTCGCACTCCATCACCTCCGCCTCTCTGTGTAATACAATCTTCGGGGAGGAAGAAGAGGATGGTCATTAGAAAAGGCGGATTACAGCAGCTCTTCATACGTCACGGCGCACGCTCTTACCACAGCCGCAAAGTAGATGGGCATCAGCGGGTGGCAAGCCAAGAAGAAGTCGTACAACCTCACCACGTGCCTAAAGTCTGACAGGACGTGCCCGAACCATGTGATGAGCCAACTTAGGGCAAATATGGTGCCAACCTCCGCCCTGTGGATAAAACACACAGTCAGCTGCTTTTCTAAGTGCCCAGAAGGAGCTCACAGCTCAGGATATACCCACCGAACCATGAAGTCATGCAGTGCCGGGTTCACCAGCTCTATAATGGGCATCAGGTAGTTGAGGATGTGCTTTGTGTTATCCATGCTGGGGTCCATAAAGTCCCTGTAGGAAAAGAGAAAGAAGGGCTGAGCACCACAAATAGGACAAAGCAAAGGTACAAGGCGCCTGGGGTGGAGATCCAGTCTGTGGATGTCAGAGCATGCTGGGAATTGTAGTGGTTTGGAAACCACGGCTATAGAAGGTGCTTGATACTATATCTTCCTGGAGAGAATATGTGAAGCTTATAAATAAATTATTTAGGTGAAGGTTTTACAGGGTGTGAATATTTCTGCAACAAAGTAAAAAGCAGACCTTTGCAAATAGTCTCAGCATGTTTGCAGCACCAATGCAGCTATATGTGACTCCATGGTGACCCTCCCATCACATGTTACTCCATTACCCACTTTGCTTAATAACCCACAAACAGTAAAGTGGCAGATATAAGCAAGTCTGTAAGAGGGGTTAAAAGGAGGTAAGCAATTAGTGTGGCGGGCAATCACAACCATCCCCATCCTGCGTGATGACAAGGGTACTGCTGTGGCCAATGGTTGCCATAGTCCTGCGACATCATTATGGATGGGGGTTATGAAATGTTAGTATATTAGAGGATGTAGAGGGTTACAGCAATGTGAGATGTTGTGAGATGTTTGCAGAAAAGGATCTGTGGGCGTGAAGGTGCCAGATGTTGAGGTGTGGGGGGTTCACACAGACCCACCTTAGGTGATGTGTGGACAGCTTATCCACCAGGAGAGTGGCTACCGGCCCTCCCACCACCAGCAGGAAAGTGACTACAATATCATGATATCCCTGGTAATAGTGCAACTGCAGGTTTCGCGCCAACACCTGCAGGATGATGTCAATCAGCTGCTCCTGCAAGTCTTCCCGCTCCTTTAAGGGCATACCTGTGAGGCAAAACCAGACGGAGCATCCCCATGTTTGAGAAAAGACAGAAAAACGTAAGCCTCAACCCAAGTCTCGAAAGTAAAGTCAACCCTACCCTCACCACATTTATCCAATATTGGGCACGGTGGAGAATGCCAGCCTTCAGAATAAGAAAGTAATGGTAAGCACTCAGCCAAAGCGGGTTGCCCTATACTGTGCTAGTGAAAAGGGATCAATGGTCCTCAAGTCCACATACAAGAAAAAAATCACTGCACACGTAATATTTCGTTTTGCAAATAGTGAACGAATTTTATTGAAATTGGTGCGACGACTGTTTGGTTGACGTTTCGGCCATGTATGGCCTTTATCAAAACTTAGTCGCCTTTTAATAGGAAGAGTCTAGAGACCCGATTTTGTTATGATAAGGTTCATAAGAGAGACATCTGCCAGTATGGTCAGAGGGAATCCTAGTGTGTCCCAAGTAGAAGGGCAATCATGATTCAAATGGACCCTGGAAGAGTCATTGGTGGCGCAGGGTAGAGCGCAGACACAGCAGTCAAGACACTGCTGTGTCTGCGCTCTACCCTGCGCCACCAATGACTCTTCCAGGGTCCATTTGAATCATGATTGCCCTTCTACTTGGGACACACTAGGATTCCCTCTGACAATACTGGCAGATGTCTCTCTTATGAACCCTATCATAACAAAATCGGGTCTCTAGACTCTTCCTATTAAAAGGCGACTAAGTTTTGATAAAGGCCATACATGGCCGAAACGTCAACCAAACAGTCGTCGCACCAATTTCAATAAAATTCGTTCACTATTTGCAAAACGAAATATTACGTGTGCAGTGATTTTTTCTTGTATGTAGCCTTCAGAATAGATCACTTCCACCCCAACTAGCAGGACATGAGGGTCCCCCATCCCCTATTACCAATCTTTTCAGACTAAAAAAAGGTGCTAAGAAAAAAATGGGGCCTTTATTTATCCATTGTCTAATCTGGCATCCATGAGGCACAGTCCTGGATCATCAGATTTCTGGATAATTACATTAGGAAGACTGGAATTCTCCTTAGATTGTGAACCGCGGGTAAAGCACCATGGGAGTTGTAGTTTACAAGTAGATTAAGTACAACACCACCCAATAACCCCACTGACATCTCACCAGGGGGGAAGCGCCTCAGCGAGCGCCGGACGTCCAGCAGAACCTGCTCATAGTCTTTGTTGTTCACCCGCAGTTCAGGACCTGCAGAGATAAGACAGCTAGTCAGAGGGGACCCCGTCTCTAGAGCCCCCTGGTGCTATTCACACAGTGCTGCTGTCATACCTGGGGGTGGAGGCAGCTCCTCGGTGCTGACATTCAGGAGTCTGGGCCACACTTGGCATCGGATCTCATCAGTAAGAAGACCGCCCTCGCTGATTGCCATCCGCCGGAGCGTCGCTACATCTGGGGGATCCTTACTCAGAGCCTTCTGGATGTCACATAACTTTCTGCGCCTACGGAATTCATTGCCTGGGACACAAAGTGAGGAAGGTGACTGTTAGATGCATCTGCCAGGGCAATAATATCCAAAAACCCACCTCCTTCCCCTGTAGAGGTGGGCAAAAACGCACTTACTTACCCTGCAGAGGTGGGCAAAAACCTACCTCCTTCCCCTGCAGAGGTGAGCAAAAACCCACCTCCTTCCCCTGCAGAGGTGGGTAAAAACGCACCTCCTTCCCCTGCAGAGGAGGGCAAAAACCCACCTCCTTCACCTGCAGAGGTGGGCAAAAACGGTGGGCAAAAACGCACCTACTTACCCTGCAGAGGAGTGCAAAAACCCACCTCCTTCCCCTGCAGAGGTGGGCAAAAACCCATCTCCTTCCCCTGCAGAGGTGGGCAAAAACCCATCTCCTTCCCCTGCAGAGGTGGGCAAAAACCCACCTCCTTCCCCTGCAGAGGTGGGCAAAAACCCACCTCCTTCCCCTGCAGAGGTGGGCAAAAACGCACCTCCTTCCCCTGTAGAGGTGAGCAAAAACGCACCTACTTCCCCTGTAGAGGTGGGCAAAAACGCACCTACTTCACCTGCAGAGGTGGGCAAAAACGCACCTACTTCACCTGCAGAGGTGGGCAAAAACCCACCTCCTTACCCTGCAGAGGTGGGTAAAAACCCACCTCCTTACTCTGCAGAGGTGGGCAAAAATGCACCTACTTCCCCTGCAGAGGAGGGCAAAAACGCACCTCCTTCCCCTGTAGAGGTGGGCAAAAATGCACCTCCTTCCCCTACAGAGGTGGGCAAAAACGCACCTACTTCCCCTGCAAAAGTGGGCAAAAACGCACCTACTTCCCCTGCAGAGGTGGGCAAAAACGCACCTACTTCCCCTGCAGAGGTGGACAAAAACGCACCTACTTCACCTGCAGAGGTGGGCAAAAACGCACCTACTTCACCTGCAGAGGTGGGCAAAAACGCACCTCCTTCACCTGCAAAGGTGGGCAAAAACGCACCTACTTCACCTGCAGAGGTGGGCAAAAACGCACCTCCTTCCCCTGCAGAGGTGGGCAAAAACGCACCTACTTCACCTGCAGAGGTGGGCAAAAATCCACCTCCTTCCCCTGCAGAGCCCTGGCAACCTACCTCCTCCCCTGGAAAGCCCCTGCCAAGATGTGCCCCTCCCTCACTCCCTTAACCTCACAGAGACCCCCTCTACCTTGAATATCCACATAGCCAGTCACCTTATTTCTCCTCACAGACCCCCTAAAAAGAATCTGCTGCCTTCTCTTCTACCTCACAAAAATCCCCACAGCTTTCCTTAGGACTCCATCCCCTCCCAAAGCCCCTGCCCACCTTTTGTCAGAGCTGCTATCATTTAGAGTCTCTCTCCTGATGGAGGGCTGAGGTCTGGGATTTTTGGCTATATGAGGCCCAGATATTCCTGATGGTGCCTGTTGGTGACACATATGGACAGCAAGGGGCGACTTGTAATGGGCAGTGGGGGGTACATCATGAAATGTACATCAGGGCACTATAGATAACGTCGTGTATGGTAAGGTGTCATACACTAGGGTGCAGGAGTGAAGTGTCATGTAAAGCATGGTGTCAGATACTAGATTGTGGGGGTGACAAGTATAGTAGGAAGTGACACACAAAGCAGTGGGAGGTTAAATATCAAGTCCATGGGTAACATGTAATGATGATAGGGTGTCATACTGGGGTACAGGACATGAAGCGTACAGCAAACAAGCACATAGTAGGGAGAATAGCACAACAAGTACGGCAGTGGACTCATATACTAAGCTATGGGGACAACATACCGGAGGGGATGGCATGTCAAAATGGATGGGTGTCCATATAATGGGGCAGCAGGAACAAAATGTATAGCAGGGTGTCTTATACTGGGGTGCAGAGGGTAACAAGTATAGAAGAGTGTCATATACTGGGGTGCAGAAGTGATATATAGCTGGGTGTCATACACTGGGGGCAGGGTGACATATATAGCTGGGTGTCATACTAGGGTGCAGGGGGTAACAGGTATAGCAGGGTGTCATATGCTGTGGTGCAGAGAGAAACGAGAAAGAATATGGATAACAAAGGGATCAACCTTGACAAATAATCTTTATTAAGTAAACAAATACAAAAGATGCATAGAAAAACACCATAATTTAAAAACATCTTAAAAAGCCCATAAGGCAAAGAGAAAACAGACCAAACATGGTCCTCCCCAGGTCATAAGTGGATGGAAAATAAATCTAGCACCTTAAAGCACATACATGACCAAAGTAATGGGTACAGATGTAAGATATATTGCAATTTGTTATTGAGATCAGTATGACACTCAAAAACATAATCAGCTTTATATAGATAATAAATTGGAATAAAGTATACTGCCAGCTATGCCTAAGGATGTAAAGAAATAATATACACAAAGCCAAAAAATGGGACAAAACGTATATCCATCAAGTCCACTGTTCAATATGGCATAGGCAAAGAAGGGATGCACAGCAATAAGAAAATAACAGAAAAATATGTAAAGCCACTGAATGTTAAGCCCCCGTCTCACATAGCGAGATCGCTAGCGAGATTGCTGCTGAGTCACAAGTTTTGTGACGCAACAGCGATCTCCCCAGCGATATCGCTGTGTGTGACACTTATCAGCGACGATCAGCCCCCCTGCCGGGTATCGCTGATCGTGCTCGAATGTCCTGGACATTTTTTTGATCGTTGGTCTCCCGCTGGCCAGCACGCATCGCTGCGTGTGGCAGGCGGGAGACCAGCGATCAGCGAGCTGGTAACCAAGGTAAACATCGGGTTTCTAAGCGCGCGCTCAGAAACCAGATGTGTACGTTAGATACCAGCGCGCTGGTGCAGGGAGTTGGTAACCAAGGTAAACAGCGGGTTTCTAAGCGCCGACGTTACCCACGTAGTCGCTGTCCTGATCGCTGCTGAGATCTGCCTGTTTGGCAGCTCAGCAGCGATCATGTAGCGACACACCAGCGATCCTGACACGTGCATATCGTTGTCGGGATCGCTGGTGAGTGGCTATGTGTGACGGGGCCCTTAGAGAGATCTAGACTTTTTACCCATGAGAGATAATCAGGCAAGATAAAGCCTAGGATGTCCAGGAGGTCATGAAACAATGAGGCAATAAAGTGCTAAGTGCAGTAGAGGTAGAGGCCCCACGCTTATCGACACTAGATGAGTGTCTTCCTGATTATCTCTCATGGGTAAAAAGTCTAGATCTCTCTAACATTCAGTGGCTTTATATATTTTTCTGGTATTTTCTTATTGTTGTGCATCCCTTCTTTGTCTATGTCATATTAAACAGTAAACTTGATGGATATACTTTTTGTCCCATTTTTTGGCTTTGTGTATATTTCTTTACATCCTTAGGCATAGCTGGCAGTATACTTTATTCCAATTTATTATCTATATAAAGCCGATTGTGTTTTTGAGTGTCATATTGCACTTTGTTATTGAGATCAGTATATCTTATATCTGTACCCATTACTTTGGTCATGTATGTGCTTTAAGGTGCTAGATTTATTTTCCATCCACTTATCACCTGGGGAGGACCATGTTTGGTCTGTTTTCTCTTTGCCTTATGGGCTTTTTAAAATGTTTTTAAAATGTGGTGTTTTTCTATGCCTTTTTTGTATTTGTTTACTTAATAAAGATTATTTGTCAAGGTTGATCCCTTTGTTATCCATATTCTTTCTCTTGTTTCTTTTTGTACTTTTTTATATGCATGTGGTTGATCCCTGACCCTTATATCTTTGTGGTGCCCGCTGTTTCTTTTTGCATACTGTGGTGCAGAGGTAACAAGTATAGCAGGGTGTCATATACAGTGGTGAAGGGGGGAAACAAGTATAGCAGGGTGTCATTGACTGGGGTGACACCTATAGCAGGGTGTCATATACTGGGGTGACACCTATAGCAGGGTGTCATATACTGGGGTGACACCTATAGCAGTGTGTCATACACTGGGGTGACATGTACAGCAGGGTGTCATATACTGGGGTGACACCGATAGCAGGGTGTCATATACTGGGGTGACACCTATAGCAGGGTGTCATATACTGGGGTGACATGTACAGCAGGGTGTCATATACTGGGTTGACCCCTATAGCAGGGTGTCATATACTGGGGTGACATGTACAGCA